>JBBGZY010001668.1:2422500-2695000 GCA_037952925.1 Lithobates clamitans
TTGTATGAAAATAATTTGGTTGTGTAGATGGGTTTGTAACTAGAATGAAATGCAAACTAGATTCTGTCTAAGGAGAGGACACTCAGCAGCTGTTTTCACATCTGGACACTGGAGCACTAGTGTGGGACACAAGAACACCCTTTTTATTAGGGGGCCCACACAGGTGCTCCAGTGTATACTATAGGGATGTCTCCATCTGTGAAGCTTGTACAAGACAGGTAAAGTATTGCAGCTTGACAAAGGACAATAAAATTCTACATCTTGGAACTCTGCCAAAATAGACAATTGTACCCCACTTCCAAGCAATGTTTCATCTTTATAGTTCTTCCCTCAAATATCTGTGTGCTAAGTATACCATTATTTTATACATAGGGGAGAAAAGACTCGGAGGACACCCCTCATCCGAGGAGACAAGAGCCCCCCCCCCCCCCCCGGAAGAAGGGGAAATCCCCCCAACACAAGAAGAGCAGAAGGAAGAAGACGTGGTGGAACTAGTCACCACAACAGGTGAGTGTCTGCGACCACAGGCTCAGGTAAGAGATGCATGCCGGCATATTTTTGATACCTGTTTTTGTTTGGTTTCTCTCTTTTTAGGTGATCGTGATGTTGTGGATCCAGATCCTTTCACATCAGAAAGTGCCCAGATCCTGATCGGGGAGATCATGGGGTGTAATTTAGAAGTTGAAAACTTCAAGAAAAACATCAATGATGTTATTCAAAAAAATAAAAACATCATTGATGTTTTGGGTAAAGTTTAAAACCCCTCCAAATCACTTTGTTTTTTTGTGTGCTACAATGTTCAAAATGTTTGAGCGATTTTTAGAAAAGCCAAATTTGGAGGATGCACACAGTGTGTCAACATGTGCTATCTGCCATCACGGGAGATCAATGGACGCGTTTTGGGGGTGCAACCCCTTCCTCAATAATAAAGTAGCTGAGAGGAAGGTGTTTCTCCCCCAAAACACGTCCCTTGATCCCCCGTGATGGCAGCTAGCACATGTTGAACTTCTTAAATTGGTGTGCATCTTCCAAATTTGGCTTTTCCCGGGGGTCACTTCACCCCATCTGAACGCAATATCAAACACAGTTCCTAAATACTTATGTATGATATTGCCTTCAAGTTCTACCAAATGTGAACTTTGTAAGTTCAAGATTTGTGTCTTTCTTGTTGGTTTTACACATGCCTGTTTTATCTTAAATGGACATTTCTATTTTTGATAATGCCACCCCAAAAATTGTTATACAACAAACATGTTGGTTTGTTTTAAAAACCTTTTCTAAATGCACATGTGATTGTGCAGATATTAAAAAGATTGGTAATCAAGAATGTGTGGATTATTGTCTCAACGCTACAACACTTTTGTGATGATGTAATTGCTGCTTTCTGTGAAAATGGGGGTTGTTTCCTAAGGGCAAATCCTCTTTGCACTACAAGTGCAGTTTCAGTGCAGTTTCAAGTGCACTTGTAGTGCAAAGTGTCTTTGCCTTTAGTAAATAACACCCAACAGTGCTTTGTATAAGGTTACACAATCACGCCATTTTCTGGACCACATTTCTGTCAGGGTCAGCTAAAACAAACACAAGCAGTAAATTTTACCAAAGATTTGCTTTTTTTTTTATTTGATAAAGGTTTCACAAATTGTCTGGCATATTGATGGCCCCCTACCCGCAAAGAACTCAAGGTATCTTAAGCCAGGACGGCCACTTTCAAGTGCTGTCAGGGTTGTTTCATTTATAATTCTGGCCTCAGGCCCAACTGAGCCAGCATAGTTGGCCAAATGTTGCTGTAAAAAGTTATTTAGAACACAGCACGCCAGGATTATATGATTAAGTTTATACTCCGCCATATGGATGGGTGTAAGAAAGAGGCAGAA
Source organism: Lithobates clamitans (assembly GCA_037952925.1). Lineage (NCBI taxonomy): Eukaryota > Metazoa > Chordata > Amphibia > Anura > Ranidae > Lithobates > Lithobates clamitans. Next base: position 2,424,375 of record JBBGZY010001668.1, read on the forward strand.
CCCGCTGGCCATGATTCCAAATGTGTTCTCCACCACTCTTCTGGCTCTGGCCAGCCGGTAATTAAAAATCCTCTGTTCCGGGGTGGGGGTCCTCATCGGGAATGGCCGCATAAGATGGTCCCCCAGCACAAATGCTTCATCCGCAACGAAGACGAATGGGAGTCCTTTCCTCATTCTCTTCTGGAGGTGGCAAGTCCAAGCTGCCATTCTGGAGACGCCTGTAAAACTCCGTCTGGGCGATGACTCCACCATCGGACATCCGGCCATTCTTCCCCACGTCCACATACAGGAACTCGTAATTAGCCGACACCACCGCCAACATCACAATACTATTGAACCCCTTGTAATTATAATAGTACGACCCCGATTTGGGTGGTGGGACGATGTGGACATGTTTCCCATCAATTGTCCCTCCACAGTTAGGAAAGTCCCACTGCTGGGCAAAGTGGGAGGCCACAGTCTGCCATTCCTGTGGCGTGGAAGGAAACCGCTGAGGAAAACCCCCCAAAAAATTGTATTTTTGCACATAAACATGGAAAGCAGATTAGACACAAACATTCTTGGCCAACATCCAGATAACATTTATTAAGGGGAATTTTACAACACCAAAGTATAAGGTACACCTATCATATTCCCCCTCCCCTCTCATCGTCCATTTCTAACATTATAGGGGGGGGGGGAATCATGGACAGGTAATCTTCTCCACTTCATTGAGAGATGAATGCCCAAATAATGGGTATTATTTGGAACAGCCCCTCCTTAGTTACACTATTGGCAGCCCACTGGACACTGGACAGGTAAGAAGTGTCATAATACAAAGATATAAATACACACTGTACACATTTGAGGACATTTGGACATTCTGCTATTACCTATCAAGATAATGATAGGATACAAAAACTTGAAACAGTACCATTTGAAAGTATACAGGCAGGCCCTTGCACTACATGCTTTGGGGAATTCATCCATACATCTGACCACAAAAGAGGTGAGTATAGTGTGTATGGGTTTGGCAAAGTCAGCAGATAGATGATTGAGGATAGATAGAGAATTGGGATCAGCTGACTTAGCAGTTGGGGGGAGGGAGGGTTAATAAAAATGATTTGGGGACACTACAAAACAAAGCCTCTGGCACTCTGCCTGAATTTAAAGCACAAATCACATTTCTAAACATTTTAGGGGTGTTTGGGGTAAAGCACTACTATGGAGCTGATAAAATACATTGTTAAGTGACTACATGAGGTGAATATAGGGGCAGGAGAGCATGCTGGGGAGGTAAGTGAAGGCAAATATGTATGAAGGACTAAAAAAAACCCCATAAAATTCAAGCATGCATGAGGGCAAAGGGGACATTCACAGCATATTACAATCATGGTAATTAGGGAATGAGGAAAGAAATACAATCTTTAAAGGATAAAAATCTTACCTTCATATACTCCTTCTGCAGGACCTGTATGATGGCAGAACAGGTCTCTGGGATAATGATTCCCAGAGCCTGGGGGGATATGCCTGTTGGGAACTTCAAGTCCTGCAGGCTTCTCCCTGTCGCCAAGTACCGCAGGGTAGCGACGAGCCTCTGCTTGCCTCATGCAGGTATCCTAGAACAGATAAAGGGGTAAGTACAGCGCTGCGCTAGATCAAAAAAAGAAGAATACTGAGGTAGCAGCTAACACACCCGTAGACTCAGGGTAAAAATAATAACAAAAAAATATATATAAAAGTGTAGCGCTATAAACTCAATAAATGTGTACATCAAAAGCACATAAAAGCATGTGTACAGTGAATAGATTATATCAAAACAATATATGACTATAAAAATGATTGACAATATGTAGTCAATCAGCAAAACTACTAAGTGAAACAATAGTGCACCTTATAGGCAAATATAACAGTGACTAGTATGGAAGAAACCGTAACGGTTCAATACATTCAGCACCTCAAATAATATGTGAAAAACCTTAGAACATAATAGTCCATTTCAAATTTGTGAAACAATTGTGAAAAGCACCAAAAGTCCATGGGGGTAGTGCATAAGCAATGATGGAAAAATGTCTCCCGAGCTCACAGGTGGATAGTTAAACCAAATCTGACAGGTAAATGGACAGTGGAAGGACCGTAGGTGCACAGAAGATTTAAATCTGTGCCGGGGCCATCACCAGAGAATGAAGAGGCTTACCGGAACTCAATGACCTGAAATGGCATACGCCATACAAGTCAAAAAAGCTTGATGACCAACAGGTCTGGGCAGTATGTCTTGTCAGATGTCATCAGCATACAGCGGAAAAAGATATCGGCACGGCTTCCACATCCATAGACACTCCAACATAAGTCAAACGAACGGTTTGTGTGTCATGCGAGGAGTAAAAATGCTCACACAGCGAGATAACGTTTAAACACTGGTTTATTAAAATGATTAAAAACAGACTCACATGTTTAGAAGATAGGAAACAGCATAAACATCATATAGCGGCAGTCATGAGGGGTCTGATTTTCGAGTCATACAGTTCACTTCCTTTAACTAGAATCCATAGTTGGAAAGGTTAAATAAAGACTCTAGTCCAGTTCAGCATGTATGTGTTCTCATATCCTTGTATTAGACATGTGTGGTTTGTTTATTCAGAATCAAAATTCGGGGGAATTTTTGTTATTCAGATGTATCCGGATTTCTGACTTACTAACGAATTTAAACAAATTTGAAATGACAAAACTAAATTTTGTCAAATTTGGATTGAATTTGAATCAAATTACAAAATGTTATCAAAATATAAACATATTGCGGATTTCCTTCAAAGACTATGTGTATTAGTATAAGAATGCATATGGTTTTGGGGGGACCCTACGCATTTTTTTTTTTGTGAATTTTTAGCCGGCAATTTTTTTTTTTACATTGAGCTGTCAGCGGGGAAGCCCCCGGACAGCTGGTGACACATCGGTTGTTAAGGACGTTTACTCAATAAACATACAGGAACACAACAGTCCACAATTTGGTAATTCTTTGGAAGAAGTTCAACACATTAATACTTCAATTTGCAAAAGTCCTGGTAACTATCCTGGCAGCTGTCCCAGTAATTCACAGGAGGGGTGTGTGACAGACCTAGCCGGGACAGAGGCTGTTGGAGAGGACTGAATGCAAGCCTCTTGCCTTTTGATTATGGGCCCTGGATTTTCAAGGGAACAATACTCTTTGTGAGGTTAATTAGAAATCCAGTCTGAACTGTACTAATCTGACTCAGTCGTGTATATATGTATATATTGTATGTTGTTTGATTCATACTGTTGGGACACATACTGTGAGGAGACGCTGGTGTCATCAACTCCAACTACCTGTCTTGTTCTCTGCTATAATGTGTTTAATGTAAATGAGTTTAGTCTGGCTTACCACAGGTTCCAGGGCCGATCCTAGGGTCACAGCCGCCTGGGTGCAGAAATATTTCTGACGCCCCCACGTGGGCGTGGTCATCTTATCAACTCCTCCCCTTTACAAATGTTTCTATGGCAACGACTCAAACACAGAGATGTTCCTCCAAGAACTCTTCATTACCCTGGGATCCTCCCATGATCTTTTAACAATAAAGAAAATACAGGAAGAGCGTACACTAATGAGACCTGGAGGGGGACTCTCTGATGCACACAGAGAGGGCTTCTGTTTAGAGAATCTGTTAGAAAGAGCCCCCAGACATAGTACAGGAGATGGTCAGAGACTGCAGACATAATACAGGAGATGGTCAGAGACTGCAGACATAATACAGGAGATGGTCAGAGACTGCAGACATGATACAGGAGATGGTCAGAGACTGCAGACATGATACAGGAGATGGTCAGAGACTGCAGACATAATACAGAAGATGGTCAGAGACTGCAGACGTAGTACAGGAGATGGTTAGAGACTACAGACATGGTACAGGAGATGGTCAGAGACTGCAGACATAGTACAGGAGATGGTCAGAGACTGCAGACATAGTACGGGAGATGGTCAGAGACTGGAGATATAATACAGGAGATGATCAGAGACTGTAGACATGATACAGGAGATGATCAGAGACTGCAGACATAGTACAGGAGATGGTCAGAAACATAGTGTGCCGCTCTCTAGTACAGCAGTGTGCACGAGGAGGAGAGGGAGAGGGGAAACAAGAGCCCGCGGCTGCAGTGGCGTCACTAGGGTTGGTGTCACCCGGTGCGGTAAAACATGGTATCACCCCTCCACCAACTATAGTCGCCCTTCAGTACAGGCCCCCCTCCACTAAGTATAGACCCCCCTCCATCAGTGCAGAATAAACACTTCCCTCAGTATAGACCCAACAGGACAAAACACCCCCCTTTATGAGAATAGACCCCCCTCAGGTCAAACCACCCCCCTTCATTAGTACAGACTCCCTCAGGACAAACCACCCCCTCCATTAGTACAGACCCCCCCAGAACAAACCACCTCCCAACATTAGTACAGACCCCCCAGAACAAACCACCCCCCCTCCATTAGTACAGACCCCCCCAGGACAAACTACCCCCCTCCATTAGTACAGACCCCGCGACAAACCACCTACCCCCTTCCATTAGTACAGACCCCCCAGGACAAATCACCCCCCTACATTAGTTTAGACCCCCCCTGGACAAACCACCCCCCTACATTAGTACAGACCCCCCAGGGCAAATCACCCCTGCCCCTACATTAGTTTAGACCCCCCGGACAAATCACCCCCCCTACATAAGTATAGACCCCCCCAGGACAAACCACCTCCTCTACATTAGTACAGACCCCCCAGGACTAATCACCCCCCTACATTAGTTTAGACCCCCCGGGACAGACCACCCCCCTACATTAGTACAGACCCCCCAGGGCAAATCACCCCCACCCCTACATTAGTTTAGACCCCCCGGACAAATTACCCCCCCTACATTAGTATAGACCCCCCCAGGACAAACCACCTCCTCTACAATAGTACAGACCCCCCAGGACAAATGACCCCCCTAATTAGTTTAGACCCCCCAGGAAAAATCACCCCCCTACATTAGTACAGACCCCCCAGGACAACCCCCCCCTACATTAGTACAGACCCCCCAGGACAAATCATCCCCCCTACATGAGTACAGACCCCCGCACAATTAACCCCCTACATTAGTAGAGACCCCCCAGGACAAATCATCCCACCTACATTAGTACAGACCCCCTGGACAAATCACCCCCCTACATTAGTATAGACCCCCCCCAGGACAAACCACCCCCCACATTAGTACAGACCCCCCAGGACAAATCACCCCCCCCACATTAGTATAGACCCCCCAGGACAAATCACCCCCCCTGCATTAGTATAGACCCCCCAGGACAAACCACTTCCTCTACATTAGTACAAACCCCCCCAGGACAATTCACCCCCTACATTAGTATAGCCCCTTCAGGACAAACCACCCCCCCTACATTAGTACAGACCCCCCTGGGAAAATCACCCCCCCTACATTAGTATAGACCCCCCAGGACAAACCACCTCCTCTACAATAGTACAGACCCCCCAGGACAAATCACCCCCCTACATGAGTTTAGACCCCCCAGGACAAATCACCCCCCCTACATTAGTACAGACCCCCCAGGAAAAACCACCCCCCCCACATTAGTACAGACCCCCCAGGACAAATCATCCCCCCTACATTAGTACAGACCCCCCCGGACAAATCACCCCCCTACATTAGTACAGACCCCCAGGACAAATCACCCCCCCTACATTAGTTTAGACCCCCCCAGACAAACCACCCCCTACATTAGTACAGACTCCCCAAGGACAAACCACCCCCTCCATTAGTACAGACCCCCCCGGACAAACCACTCCCATACATTAGTACAGACCCCCCTCAGGACAAACTACCCCCCCTCCATTAGTACAGACCCCCCCAGGACAAACCACCCCCCCCTACATTAGTACAGACCCCCCTCAGGAAAAACCAGCCCCTCCATTAGTACAGACCCCCCCAGAACAAACCACCCCCCTACATTAGTACAGACCCCCCAGAACAAACCACCCCCCCTCCATTAGTACAGACCCCCCAGGACAAACCACCCCCCTCCATTAGTACAGACCCCCACAAAAAAACCACCTGCCCCCTTCCATTAGTACAGACCCCCCAGGACAAACTACCCCCCTCCATTAGTACAGACCCCCGCGACAAACCACCTACCCCCTTCCATTAGTACAGACCCCCCCAGACAAACCACCCCCCCCCACATTAGTACAGACCCCCCAGGACAAATCACCCCCCTACATTAGTATAGACCCTCCAGGACAAACCACCTCCTCTACATTAGTACAGACCCCCCAGGACAAATCACCCCCCCTACATTAGTTTAGACCCCCCAGGACAAACCACCCCCTACATTAGTACAGACCCCCCAGGGCAAATCACCCCCACCCCTACATTAGTTTAGACCCCCTCAGACAAATTACCCCCCCTACATTAGTACAGACCCCCCAGGGCAAATCACCCCCGCTCCTACATTAGTTTAGACCCCCCAGACAAATTATCCCCCCCTACATTAGTATAGACCCCCAGGACAAACCACCTCCTCTACAATAGTGCAGACCCCCCAGGACAAATCACCCCCCTACATTAATTTAGACCCCCCAGGACAAATCACCCTCCTACATTAGTACAGACCCCCCAGGACAAACCACCCCCCCTACATTAGGACAGACCCCCAGGACAAATCATCCCCCCTACATTAGTACAGACCCCCCCGGACAATTCACCCCCCTACATTAGTAGAGACCCCTCAGGACAAATCATCCCCCCTACATTAGTATAGACCCCCCAGGACAAACCACCCCCCCACATTAGTACAGACCCCCAGGACAAATCACCCCCCTACATTAGTATAGACCCCCCAGGACAAATCACCCCCCCTGCATTAGTATAGACCCCCCAAGGACAATTCACCCCCTACATTAGTATAGACCCCCCAGGACAAATCATCCCCCCCTACATTAGTACAGACCCCCCGGACAAATCACCCCCCCTACATTAGTATAGACCCCCAGGACAAACCACCCCCCTACATTAGTACAGACCCCCCAGGGCAAATCACCCCCCCTAAATTAGTTTAGACCCCCCGGACTAACCACCCCCCTACATTAGTACAGACCCCCCAGGACAAACCACCCCCCTACATTAGTATAGACCCCCCGGACAAACCACCCACCGTACATTAGTACAGACCCCCAGGACAAATCACCCCCCTACATTAGTACAGACCCCCCCAGGACAAACCACCCCCCCTACATTAGTACAGACCCCCCAGGACAAATCACCCCCCCCACATTAGTACAGACCCCCCAGGACTAACCACCCCCCTACATTAGTACAGACCCCCCAGGAAAAACCACCCCCCCACATTAGTACAGACCCCCCAGGACAAACCACCCCCCACATTAGTACAGACCCCCAGGACAAATCACCCCCCTACATTAGTACAGACCCCCCCAGGACAAACCACCCCCCCTACATTAGTACAGACCCCCCAGGACAAATCACCCCCCTACATTAGTACAGACCCCCCCTCCATTAGGCTAATTAAAAACACCCAGGCGGGAGCTGGAGAGGAGAGAAGAGGACGATGTGCAGCCGCACCGCCCGGGTGGAGAACAGAGCTCAAGCTTGGGCAGCAGGCAGGACTCGGAGTTACACACAGGAGAAGTGGAACACATCGGGCTCGGGCCGCCCTGCCCCCTGTGACGTCACTGTGCGGCCGCGGCTGGTCTCTCTCTGAACACAGAGACAGCCCGGCCGCTCCGGTCTCTGGCTGTCTGGCTCTCCTCCACTGACAGGAGGAGGGAGGGGGGGTGGTGGGCACAGTGGCGGCAGTGGCGGTGACCGGCGGAGAGAGCCGCCTACGGACAAGGAGAGGAGGAGAGAGGGGAGCACTCTGGTGCTTCGGCGACAGCGCCCCCACCTCTGTGGTGCCTGGGTGCACTGCACCCTGTGCACCCCGGCCAGGATCGGCCCTGACAGGTTCTAAGGGTATTCCACACATTGTTGTTTGTTCTAATTAACCCTGTGTTTATGTTGATTGAATGAGCTGATCACATTGTCCTCTATACCATGTAGGAGACGGGACGACTCCTATTGGAGCTGCTGCTATTGTGAGAAAATGTCCTGTGGTTGTACTTATGATAATTAACTCAGTCTGGGCTAAAGGTCATGTCTCAGTCACCTAGGCTGTATAAAGGATTAGTTAATTAGCTCATGTTAATTAGGTTAGGTTTTAGTCATTCTGCTGTGTATATATTCGTGTGAGATTTCAAATAAAGTTAGTCCATGTTAGCAACAAGCAAGTGTCGCCTTGTTTTATGCTCAGAGAGGTTGGACTATCTGATATCTGAATCCAGACTACGAGGAAGTGTTATACTGATGGAAGCACTCAAGCGGAGTGTGGGACATTCCGTGACAGTGGTGGCAAGCAGCGGGATGCTTCCTGCAGTCTGGGACATCCAAACCTCCAACTGGATCCAAGATCAGCATAGCAGACTTCAGTCACCCCAGCGGAGATATGGACCTGGCATCAGAGTTCCCGGGGCTGCTGCGGATCATCCTTTCAACATACACCAGGACTGTGTCTGTGGATGAATACCTGGAGCTCAGGCAGCAGATTCGGGTGGAGCTCTGGATTGGAGCCCTCCAGCTCGCTGGTATAAAACAGGGCAAGTGCTTTCCAACCCAAGAGCAACAGGTTAGTGATCAACGGGCATTGCGGATGGCATTCCTGGGAGAGCAGCCCCAGGAGCAATGGGTGACTGAGTTGGACAGGCTGGTCCAGCAGGAGATAGAGCTAGACAATAGTTATCGGGCTCTGCAATGGCACGCAGAAGAGGGATATTTAGGGGAGACAACAGAATGCTCTCCGGAGGGATATGATTTTGGAGGCCCTGGATTGCTGTGGGAGAGCCTTACAGATCATTTTATGTTTGGCAATGAAGGGGAACCTGACCTTGAGGACCTGCGAGAATATAGAGAGGCTATGTTCGGTCTTGCAGGGGTCTCAGAGCTCAAACCTGATCTGGACCATTTGCTAAGGAAGGAACAGCATCTGGAAAGGGCATACAGGAAACTGCTAGAACACGTTCAGCAGCATGCCAGAGAATCGGCAGTGGAAAATCCGGAGATTGCTGTCCCCAAACCTGAAGTGCTGACAACAGGGCAGAGCTCTGCTAACCTCTGCCCAGCAATGATAGCATCTTCTGGGTTCCATGGACAGGAGATGGTGAACCTATATCCCCATACATCAGTTGCAGAGACATGGGATTTGATAGACTTTTCTGCTGAGGAAGAACAACCTGATGAGCCTCCAGCAGAAGAGCTGCTATCAGGGCTAAAGTTCACTGTGCTCTACCCAGCACCAACAGTGGCTTCGGCCTTCTTGAGAGAAGAGGTAGTCGGCCTTTCTCCCACAACACTGACAGGGACATGTGATTTTCTGCCAGCAGCATCTATGGAGTTACAACAGACTTCTCCAGCTGAAGATCTGGTATCTGAACAGAGGGTCCAAGACCTTTGTCCCACACTTTTAGCAACTCCAGAGACTGAGGATTTGATAGACGTTTCTGTAGAGGAGGAACCACCTAGCAAATCCCCAGCAGAAGTGCTGGCAACCGGACAGAGGGTCCAAGACCTCTGCCCCACACCTGCAGCAATTGTGGAGGCCCAAGTTGAGGAGGTGGCAGTCTATCGCGAGCTGCAGATCAGGATCCAAGGAGAGAATGCAGTCATCACCTCACAACTGCAGCTTGATCTGGTGTCGGTGGATGGGGCTTCAGTCCCCACCTGTATACCCCAGGGATGATGGGGAGTCGGCCCAGATCCCCAACAGCATGATGGAGTAAGCCCAGTCCCCCTGTCTTCTCTCCAGTGGCAGAAAGGACTCCAGGGAGAAGGGCCAGTCCAGGCCTCTCCCCAGCGGCGGATATGTTCTCTGAGAGAGGCAGAGGTTGGCTGGGTGAGTAATACTCTGTTTGGAACAATTTGTTTGGGGTACTGTGTGGGTACAGGCAGTAGAGGACTGGAACTATGGACTAACTTCGGAGTCAACCCATCTGGGGTCTCCTCCTGTGTTAGTCTCCTGCCGAAAGGGGAGAAATGTGATAGACCTAGCCGGGACAGAGGCTGTTGGAGAGGACTGAATGCAAGCCTCTTGCCTTTTGATTATGGGCCCGGGATTTTCAAGGGAACAATACTCTTTGTGAGGTTAATTAGAAATCCAGTCTGAACTGTACTAATCGGACTCAGTCGTGTATATATGTATATATTGTATGTTGTTTGATTCATATTGTTGGGACACATACTGTGAGGAGATACTGGTGTCATCAACTCCAACTACCTGTCTTGTTCTCTGCTATAATGTGTTTAATGTAAATGAGTTTAGTCTGGCTTGCCACAGGTTCTAAGGGTATTCCACACATTGTTGTGTGTTCTAATTAACCCTGTGTTTATGTTAATTGAATGAGCTGATCACATTGTCCTCTATACAATGTAGGAGACGGGACGACTCCTTTTGGAGCTGCTGCTATTGTGAGAAAATGTCCTGTGGTTGTACTTATGATAATTAACTCAATCTGGGCAAAAGGTCATGTCTCAGTCACCTAGGCTGTATAAAGGATTAGTTAATTAGCTCATGTTAATTAGGTTAGGTTTTAGTCATTCTGCTGTGTATATATTTGTGTGAGATTTCAAATAAAGTTAGTCCATGTTAGCAACAAGCGTCGCCTTGTTTTGTGCTCAGAGAGGTTGGAATAAGTGATATCTGTATACAGACTGGGAGGAAGTGGTATATGACGGAAGCACTAAAGTGGAGTGTGGGACGTTCCGTGACAGGGTGCTGTTGTGCTACTCACATATATTCATCCCATAACACTGCTCAACTCAGCCTCCTTTGGTCCCAAACCTCCTCCCCCAAGCTCCATCTTTTTTTTTTTCAATTGCTGACATCCCACAGATAAGGGCAGAGAGGCGAGCCTAATGCCAGAACTAATTTACTAAAGGGAGAACCCACCAAATAAATTGGAAACCCTAACTCACTCTTGCCTACATATAAGCCCAAAAACAGGGGTCTCTACTTTCTAAGTGAAGGGCCAGGTTACTGTCCTTCAGACTTCAGGGGGTCTGTGCTGTGGTCAGTGGGAGTATAAAATGTCCTGAAGTCAGTGGGAGTAAACAATGATCCATCTTTTATAAATAGGTGAATCCGCGCTTAGGACAATGAAAGAGCTGCTGCCTCTCCCTAATTAGTTCCCCAAGGGGTCTAATTACATAGATAAAATAGATAATATGGGAGTACAGCAGGCGCTGCCCTATTGTATAAATTAATTTGTGGTGGGTTGAGTATCAGGAGCTACAAGCAATGTTCATTGGACTCAAACATATGGGAGCTCCATCACTGTGTGCCTTAATATAGTCTAGGCCAAAAAATGACCATATATGTGAAAGAATTGGTAATACCTAATTAGGGATTAAACTCCTATCATCCCAGTGAACAAAGTTGCCTCACCTGTGAAAATAGGTAAATAATGTGAGAAATAATGTGAAAAAACTGTGAAAAAATTTGATTCTTGAAAAGTTAATTGATTAAATTTAAATAGACCCCAGAGATCAAAAGTATTGTGACAGTATGGCGCCTACTAAAGGAAAAGTAACCTGTTAAGTGAAAACCAGGTGTGAAATAAAGTGTCAAGTACAAATGCTATTATGTCTCTACCAGATTTTGTAAAAATATTGGATTAGATTAAAATTAACCCCAAGGTTCAAAAGTATTGTGACATTATGGCGCCTAATAAAAGAAAAAATTTTTTTTAAATAAAGTGAAAAAGCTTATGTGAAAAAAAGTGTCAGTGCAAACACAATCCCAGAGATATTAGTCAGTGTATCAATGATAGGATCTCTGTTAAAGTTGCAAATTCTGATAAATATTAAATCCCACGAACATCATACATAAAAAGTTATATATAAAGAATTATTTGCAGTCTATTAATTTTCTTAAAAGTGATAGGCCTCTTAAAATATGTTATCCCTTTAAAACCAGAGAGTTATTATAGCCAGATGATATATAAAGCAAAGTTCAGTATATATGCAGTGATTTAGCCTCAGGGACGAGAACAAAAAGCAGTGACTTCTGTGTGTACTTCTCAAACGGTGACTCGAAGTGCTTCCCCCCAGTGCTCCCCCACTCACCAGAAACAAAGACCCCTGCAGGGGTACCGAGCGACGGAGTGGGCGCCTTGGGGTGGTGTAATTCAATCCGGTACTGCTCCTGTTCCTCTGTGCTGTGTGATCCCTTCAGTAGTTCCAGGATGAGCTGTGCATTCCAAATCCATCTTTTGTATTGGGGGAGGAATACTGTCCCATCATTGGTGTTAATGAGAAAAAAAGTGTCCATTGTTGTCAGTGGGAGGAATTGCGCCCCATCATTCGTGTTAATTAGAGGAATAGTGTCCTATCATCGGCATTAATTAAAGAAATAGTGCCCCATTATTGGTGTCTCATCGTTGGTGTCAGTGGGAAGAAAGTTCCCCAATTATTGGTGTTAGTGGGAGGAATAGTGCCCCATAGTTGGTGTCATTGGGAGAAATAGTGCCCCATAGTTGGTGTCAGTGACAGGAATAATGCCCCATCATTGGTGTCAGTGACAGGAATAGTGCCCCATCATTGGTGTCAGTGGGAGGAATAGTGCCCTATCATTGGTGTCGGTGGGAGGAATAGTGTCCTATCATTGGTGTCAGTGGGAGGAATAGTGTCTTATTATTGGTGTCAGTGGGAGGAATAGTGCCTTATAGTTGGTGTCAGTGGGAAGAATAGTGCCCCATCATCAAAAATTTCTACAGGTTACCGGGTTAGAGATACAGAGGGGGTCTAGTGCTAAAATGTTTCCTCTCACTCTTACGATCACAGCGATACCTCATACTTGTGGTTTAAACTCCGTTTTCATATGCGGGCGTGACTTACGTGAGCGCTTGCTTCTGCACGCGAGCAAGTGGGGACGAGGGAGCTTTAAGTTGTTATTTTTTTTTCTTATTTATTTAACTTTTTATTTTTACACTGTCCATTAAAAAAAAAAATTGGGGGTCACTTTATTCCTTAAACAAGTGTAGCGCTGGAATTTTTGCCATGTAATGTTATATAATGGACAATGTTGCTAGATTGGTCTTTGGCTCCCTCTGGTGGTATTCAATGTAAATAGATTTGTTTATTTTTCACATCAAAGCTAAGCAGGAAGTGACTTAACTTTTTACTTAGTGTTCATGGGTAGGTAAGTCCCTTCACAAAGTGGCACAACTGCATGCTGGGTAGGTAATAAAAGGCCAGCACGGCCATTTTCTCTCTCTTCTGGATGCGTGGCCTGCCTACAGGGATCTGTGAGGGAGTGTTCCAGAGAGCGCGGTTTGCATTGTGCAGAGCGGAACAGCAATCACGGAGAGTGCCTTGCCAGAGTGGACTGGAGAAGCTGTGTGATTGGGTCCGGTGACCCAGAACACCTGACCGAGCTAGACGAGGGTTCCGGTCATCTTGCCGAGTGGAGCAGCGTGACGGTGCTAATCGGCGGGAGGACTGAGACTACCGGAGCAGAGGCATCCAACTCTCCAGGCCTGGTGTGGTGAGAGGGCTGTTGCCCAAAAGCTATATATAGCACTTCACACACTTATGCCCCGTACACACGGTCGGACATTGATCAGACATTCCGACAGCAAAATCCTAGGATTTTTTCCGACGGATGTTGGCTCAAACTTGTTTTGCGTACACACGGTCGCACAAAGTTGTCGGAATTTCTGATCGCCAAAAACGCGGTCACATACATTATGTACGACGAGACTATAAAAGGGCAGTTCAGAACCAAGAGCGGCACCCTTTGGGCTCCTTTTGCTAATCTCGTGTTAGTAAAAGTTTGGTGAGAGATGATTCGCGCTTTTTCAGATTGTTTTCTGCTGTTCAGTTTGTGCTTGTGGGTTTGTATCTGCTCTTCAGGTCGTGCAGCGAGTACCCTTGACTTGTCATTGTGTTCTTGTTCGTTCGGTACTGTTTTTCAGATCGCTCTTCACAGGCCTTGCTTTTCTTCAGTGCGTTCTGTTACCTCGTTCTGAGCAGCCGACCGTTTTCTAGCCATGTATCGTATACGTACTCCTTGTAGATTTCGTGCTGTGCGGGGGCTTGGTGTTGGGGTCCTTACCTTGACACAAGCCCAGTCCATGAACAGGGTGGGGAGGAGTTCATGGACCAAGAATTGGTTGCTTCAGCGTGACCAGTTCTGTCATATGCCTTTGCTCCGTGAGATCCGTGAGAATAATCCTGATGATTTCAGGAACTTTCTCTGGATGACAGGCCCCGTATTTCACCGTTTGTTGGCTTTGCTGACCCCCTATATCAGCAGGCAGGATACCTGCATGAGGCAAGCCATCACTCTGGAGCAGAGGCTCGTCACCACCCTGTTGTACTTGGCGACGGGGAGAAGCCTGCAGGACCTCAAGTTCTCGACAGGCATCTCCCCCCAGGCTCTGGGGATCATTATCCCGGAGACTTGTTCTGCCATCATTGAGGTCCTGCAGAAGGAGTATATTAAGGTAAGATTTATCCTTTAACATCACATTTTACTGTATATAATGTTTGATAATATATTGTATTTCTTTCCTTATTCCCTAACTACCATGATTGTAATATGCTGTGAATGTCCCCTTTGCCATCATGCATGCTGGATTTTCATGTACTTATTTTTTTTGTCCTTCATACATATTTATCTTCACCTACCTCCCCAGCATGCTCTCCTGGCCCTATATTCACCTCATATAGTCCCTTAACAATGTGTTTTATCAGCTCCATAGTAGTGCTTTACCCCAAACACCCCCTAAAATGTTTAGAAATGTGATTTGTGCTTTAAATTCAGGCAGAGTGCCAGAGACTTTTTTTGGGTGTCCCCAAATCATTTTGAACCCTCCCTCCCCCCAACTGCTAAGTCAGCTGACACCAATTCTCTATCTATCCTCAATCATCTATCTGCTGACTTTGCCAAACCCATTGTGACGGGAGTCGCTGGTGGGGCACAGGGTGAGTGGGAGCCCCGCTGTGATCTGTGCTAGTCAGAGACTCAATGCTGTATATATGTGTATATAGAATGTGTACTGTTTGCTTTGCTAGTTTGGGGTGGGGCTGTATTCCAATGTTCTATTGTGTTTGTCTGCCTTGGATCACAGGATGTGTATTGCTGTGAGGAAAGAGGGAGGGGGGATTCCTCCAGCAGCCCCCCTGTTAGGACTGTTTACTGATTAGAAGTTAAGCACACCTGACCTGTGTGTCCATTGTTATTGGACAGTTTAACCCGCCCTGTTTTCCAAGGGTGGGGGGGAAATGTTTTGAAGTGGGATCTGTATAACATGTGTTTTTTGGAATAAAGATTCATTCCTGCTTGGGACCTGAAGACAGAGCTGTGTCTCGTTTTTGGGGTGGATTATGTGTATGGGTTCCTTGTTCGGCTGATTGGAGTGTTCGGTAGCTGCCTTTGTGTTTGGGTTTGAAATGTCCTAAACGACTTTAACCCCTTTCATACTCGGGGTGTCGTTACACTGGTGGCAAGCAGCGGGATCATTCCCACAGCCCAGAAGGACAGCTACAAGAGGACACAGGCCAATGGAAGCACAGTATGAACGGCTAAAGCGCTCTACCCTCAAGGACTTACTGGAGAACCGGGGCCGACCGGCCAACAACCGTAAGAAGAGGGACATTATCGCAGAACTAGTCGAAATGGATAGAGCTGAAAGAACCAACATAGCCGAAAGACCCAGCATAACAGACAGGACACCCGAAGAGGAAAGTTTTGATCGGGCTGTAAAAATAAGACTGGCACATTATGGCCCTAACCCTACAGCGGAGATCATAGACCGAGTTATAGCGGCTGTGGATGCAAATTGGCTACAGCAAAGAGGTGCTGCAGCAGCGGGAGACACAGCAGCACCAACTGAAAGGAGAAAGGTACATTTTGCTGCTTTTAAAAATTTCATTGAAGCAGAAGGGGAGATTGATGGGTACCTTGCAGATTTTGAACGGCAATGTGCCCTACACCGGGTGCCCACAGAGGAATGGGTTACCATTTTGTCTGGGAAATTGTCCAGCCGGGCCAGTGAAGCGTTCAGGGCCATCCCAGACAAGGATATTATGAACTATGGGCTTGTAAAAGAAGCACTTTTGGCCAGGTATGCCGTCACACCAGAAGCATACCGGAGGCGGTTCCGAGAGACGAGTAAGCAGACTGGAGACTCATATGCCGAGTGGGCATACCGCCTACACCGCACGGCATCCCACTGGGTCGCTGGATGCCAAGCAGTATCCGGGGAAGAGGTGCTGCAGCTGTTCCTGCTGGAGCACTTCTTTGACAAGCTGTCCCCAGAAGTCAGAGAGTGGGTCCGGGACCGAAAACCTTGCACCTTGTCTGAAGCAGCTCGCCTGGCAGACGAATACACCGACGCCCGCAAACTGGATAACCCAGTGGTCAAGACAACAGCTCGGGTGGATTATCGATCAGCGGCACCCCCTCCAGCTGGCACCTACCAACCACAGTCATACCGCCCTACAGCACCACCTCCAGGGGCCACTTATTCTCAGCAGCCCAGGTTCAACTCCCAGGACTACTCACAACCCATCAGGTGTTTCGGGTGTAAACAGCTAGGGCACAAAAAGCCAGACTGTCCGTTGAATCCAGCCAGGCAGTCCCAGTCGTGGAGAAAGCCAGCAGGGGGGAATCCTTGCACATCCATGCCTGCGGCTCACTGCGTTGAGGAGGAAGAACAGTGGGGCATCCTGCACGAGGCTGATCCAGTACAAGCAGCTAACCAGGACAACAGGCAGCAACACAGGCAGACCGTTCGGGTTAATGGAAAGGTAGCTAATGGCCTACGTGATACTGGCGCCACGATGACCCTGCTACGGAAGAACCTCATCCCAGAGAGCCAACACACCGGGGACACTGTAGCAGTAAGGGTAGCAGGAGGCACTATTTTCCGGCTACCCGTTGCCCGTGTTCACCTGGACTGGGGGGTTGGTTCGGGACATGTGAATGTGGGGGTGATGAAGGATTTGCCAGCGGATGTACTACTGGGGAATGATTTGGCCCCCCTCGTTTCTGCTTACGCCCCGATGGGCCCAGCTGAGGCCAACCCAGTGACTACCCGTGCCCAGACCCGTGCTATTGGAACCGGCCCACTTGCTGCTGAGACCCAGGTAAGACTATCTTCCCCGACATGTACCTTAGATCAGGCTCCCCTAGGTTGGGATACCCCAGAAGCATTCGGGAGGGAAACCCGGGAGGACCCGACCTTACATAAGTATAGGGCTAAGGCAGATACTCAGGAAAAGGGAATAGATGGGGAGCTTTATGAATGGGTGGGGGATAGACTGTATAGGATCCCTAAGCCATCCCCGGGAAATAAAGTCCCTTCGCAGAAACGACAGCTGGTGGTACCTAAGAAATACCAGCTGGAGATTCTGCGAATTGGGCATGATGTACCACTGGCAGGACATCTAGGGTCCCGCCGCACAGCCCATAGAATTGCACAGAATTTCTTCTGGCCCAATTTTAACCAGGATGTGCGACAGTACTGCAAAACGTGTGACACATGTCAACGGGTAGGTAAGCGGGGGGACCACCCTAAGGCCAGACTTATGTCCATGCCTATTATTGGGGAGCCCTTTTACCGCATAGCCGTTGACATTGTGGGTCCCTTGGCCAGGCCTAGTCCATCCGGGAAGAAGTATATTCTCACCGTGGTTGACTACGCCACCCGTTACCCAGAGGCAGTAGCTATGTCCAACATTGAAGCAGAGACCGTAGCTGATGCCCTGGTTAAAATATTTACTAGAGTGGGTTTCCCTAAGGAGATCCTCTCTGACCAGGGAACCCAGTTTACCGCTGTGCTCACCCAGCAGTTATGGAAGGTATGCAATATTAAGCCTTTGCTGAGCTCACCCTACCACCCCCAGACTAATGGTCTCTGCGAGCGCTTTAACGGGACCCTCAAGCAAATGCTGAGGACCTTTTCGGACGCTTGCAGAGACTGGGAGAAATTCCTGCCTCACCTGTTGTTTGCGTACAGAGAGGTACCCCAGGAATCTACTGGGTTCTCTCCCTTCGAGTTACTCTATGGGAGAAGGGTTCGCGGACCCCTCGATCTCATTAGAGGACACTGGGAGGGAGAGACAGAGCGGGAGGGAACCCCCATAGTGCCCTATGTTCTGGAACTCAGGGACCGCATGGCACAACTGTCTCTGATGGTAAGGGAGAATCTCCAGGCGGCCCAGGGGAGACAGAAGAGATGGTACGATCGGGGTGCCCGACAGCGTATCTTCCAGGTTGGGCAGAAGGTCTTAGTGCTCAAGCCTGTGAAGACCGACAAGATGCAGGCATCTTGGCAGGGCCCATATAAAGTAGTAGCCCAGGTATGTGATACTACCTATGTTATTGCCAGCTGTGCAGATGAAAGAATCCAGCGAACCTTTCATGTGAACATGCTGAAGGAGTATCAGGAACGGCAGGAGGATGTGGCTGCAGTATGTGCGCCTGCTGCGGACGATTCCGAAAGTTTACCCCTCCCTGACTTATTAGAGAGAGACCCCCAGACTGACCTCATTAGCCTCGTACAGCTAGGGGACCAGTTAAGCCCCACAAAGAAGGAACAGGCTAAGCGGCTTCTGTGGGAGAAACAGGCGACTTTCTCCCAAAAACCAGGCTACACGACCCTGGCTGTGCATAAGGTAGAGACCCCTGGACAAGCACCCCTGCGTCAGCCCCCCTACCGTATCCCTGAAGCAGTCCGAGAAGGAATGCGGAAGGAGATACAGGAGATGATTCAGTTAGGAGTCATTGAGCCCTCTGACAGCCCTTGGGCCTCGCCTGTAGTCCTGGTGCCTAAGAAAGACGGAACTACCCGGTTCTGCGTGGACTACAGGCGACTCAATGAGAAGACCACCACTGATGCCTACCCAATGCCCAGGGTAGACGAACTGCTAGATCGTATAGCCAGGGGACGTTATTTAACTACAATCGACCTGTGTAAGGGCTATTGGCAGATTCCCCTGGCCGAGGATGCTATCCCCAAGTCGGCATTTGTTACCCCGTTTGGTCTGTACCAGTCTAAGGTCATGCCATTCGGGATGAAAAATGCCCCAGCTACCTTCCAACGTATGGTGGATCGGCTCCTCGATGGCTTTCAGGATTTTGCATGTGCATACCTGGATGACATTGCGATCTACAGTGGGTCTTGGGAGGAGCACCTGGTTCACGTAGGGGTGGTTCTGGACAAGATTCGGGCCGCAGGCCTGACCTTGAAACCAGACAAGTGCCATCTAGGTATGGCAGAGGTGCAGTACCTGGGACACCGAGTGGGGTGTGGGAACCAGAGACCAGAGCCAGCCAAGGTAGAGGCAGTAGCTAACTGGCCCACACCCCGTACTAAGACCCAGGTATTAGCCTTCTTGGGGACTGCCGGGTACTACCGGCGTTTTATCCCTGATTACAGTGCTATCGCCAAGCCCCTGACTGACCTGACGAAAAAGAATTTACCTAGGCAGGTCCTGTGGTCTCCAGCTTGTGAAGCCGCATTTCTAGCCCTCAAGCAAGCACTTGTAAATGCCCCTGTCTTGGCTGCCCCAGTACCTAACAAAGGTTTCCTTGTCCACACAGATGCTTCCATGTTTGGACTGGGGGCTGTGCTGAGCCAAATTGGGGAGGATGGAAGAGAACACCCCGTCGCATACCTGAGCAGAAAACTATTACCCCGGGAAGTGAGCTATGCAGCAGTGGAGAAAGAGTGCTTGGCCCTGGTTTGGGCCCTTAAAAAGTTGAACCCTTATTTGTATGGACAGGAATTTTCATTAGTTACTGATCACAACCCATTGGTCTGGCTTAACCGGGACTCAGGAGACAATGGCAGGTTGCTGCGGTGGAGCTTAGCCCTGCAACCTTACAATTTCACCATCAGCTACCGACCCGGTAAGCAAAATGGCAATGCTGATGGGTTGTCCCGGCAAACCGACGTCACTCCGGCCTCCTAGTTCCGGACATCCCCAAGTTGACCCGAGAAGGATCAAGCCGGGTCTGCCGGAGTGTTCCACAAGGAGGGAGCCATGTGACGGGAGTCGCTGGTGGGGCACAGGGTGAGTGGGAGCCCCGCTGTGATCTGTGCTAGTCAGAGACTCAATGCTGTATATATGTGTATATAGAATGTGTACTGTTTGCTTTGCTAGTTTGGGGTGGGGCTGTATTCCAATGTTCTATTGTGTTTGTCTGCCTTGGATCACAGGATGTGTATTGCTGTGAGGAAAGAGGGAGGGGGGATTCCTCCAGCAGCCCCCCTGTTAGGACTGTTTACTGATTAGAAGTTAAGCACACCTGACCTGTGTGTCCATTGTTATTGGACAGTTTAACCCGCCCTGTTTTCCAAGGGTGGGGGGGAAATGTTTTGAAGTGGGATCTGTATAACATGTGTTTTTTGGAATAAAGATTCATTCCTGCTTGGGACCTGAAGACAGAGCTGTGTCTCGTTTTTGGGGTGGATTATGTGTATGGGTTCCTTGTTCGGCTGATTGGAGTGTTCGGTAGCTGCCTTTGTGTTTGGGTTTGAAATGTCCTAAACGACTTTAACCCCTTTCATACTCGGGGTGTCGTTACACCCATACACACTATACCCATCTCTTTAGTGGTCAGATTTATGCAGGGCTTTTTTTCTTAGAGAAAAGGTGGTGGAACTCACCCCCCCTCTCCTGGCCACGCCCCTACCCACCCCTAGGACTGCCCCCTAGAACCGCCCCTTTAGAGAACAGTGATGCAAGTAAAATGTGCAGCACAGAGACATTCCCAAATGTGAAGCAAAGAGACATTCCCAAATGTGAAGCAAAGAGACATTCCCAAGTGTGCGGCACAGAGACATTCCCAAGTGTGCGGCACAGAGACATTCCCAAGTGTACGGCACAGAGACATTCCCAAGTGTACGGCACAGAGACATTCCCAAGTGTGCGGCACAGAGACATTCCCAAATGTGTGGCACAGAGACATTCCGAAATGTGTGGCACAGAGACATTCCCAGTGCATTAGAGACAGCCATAGTCCAGCAAAGAGATCATCCAGCCCAGCAAAGAGACTACCCAGCAAAGAGACTGTCCAGTCCAGCAAAGAGACTATCCAGCAAAGAGACCGCCCAGCTTAGTCCAGCAAAGAGACTGCCCAGTCCAGCAAAGAGACTACCCAGCAAAGAGACAGTCCAGTCCAGCAAAGAGACTGTCTAGCAAAGAGACCGCCCAACTTAGTCCAGCAAAAAGACTGCCCAGCGTAGGCCTGCGACTCACATGGACCAAAGCATGAATTCCCATATATTGAGCAAAGAGACATTCCCAGCAAAGAGACCGCCAGCAAAAAGGCCACCCAGAATAGTCCAGCAAAGAGACCGCTCAGCCCAGCAAAGAGGCTGTCAGCAAAAAGACCGCCCAGATTAGTCCAGCAAAGAGACCGCCCAGATTATTTCAGCAAAGAGACTGCCTAGATTAGTCCAGCAAAAAGACTGCCCAGTAAAGAGACTGCCCAGCAAAGAGACCGCCCAGATTAGTCCAGCAAAAAGACTGCCCAGTAAAGAGTGCCCAGGAAAGAGACTGCCCAGCAAACAGATGGGATGGATGATCCGGGGTGGGGATGATGGAGAGGGATGGATGATCCGGGGTGGGGATGATGGAGAGGGATGGATGATCCAGGGTTGGGATGAGGATGATGGAGAGGGATGGATCATCTGGGGTGGGGATGAGGGAGAGGTATGGATGATCCGGGGTGGGGATGAGGGAGAGGGATGGATGATCCGGGGTGGGGATGAGGGAGAGAGATGGATGATCTGGGGTTGGGGATGAGGATGATGGAGAGGGATGGACGATCCGGGGTGGGGATGAGGATGATGGAGAGGGATGGATGATCCGGGGTGGGGATGATGGAGAGGGATGATGATCCAGGGTGGGGATGAGGATGATGGAGAGGGATGGATCATCCAGGGTGGGGATGAGGGAGAGGGATGGATCATCCGTGGTGGCTATGAGGGAGAGGGATGGATGATCCGGAGTGGGGATGAGGGAGAGGGATGGATCATCTGGGGTGGGGATGAGGATGATGGAGAGGGATGGACGATCCGGGGTGGGGATGATGGAGAGGGGTGGATGATCCAGGGTGGGGATGATGGAGAGGGATGGACGATCCGGGTTGGGGATGATGGAGAGGAATGGATGATCCGGGGTTGGGGATGATGGAGAGGGATGGATGATCCGGGGTGGGGATGAGGATGATGGAGAGGGATGGACGACCCGGGTGGGGATGATGGAGAGGGATGGATGGATGATCCGGGGTGGGGAGGATGGAGAGGGATAGATGGATGGGAATGGATGGGGAAGAATGGCCGGATGTCGGATGGTGGAGTCTTCGCCCAGACAGAGTTTTACAGGCGTCTCCAGAATGGCAGCTTGGACTTGCCACCTCCGGAAGACAATGTGGAAGGACTCCTATTCATCTTTGTTGCGGATAAAGCGTTTGCGCTGGGGGACCATCTTATGCGGCCATTCCCAATGAGGACCCTCACCCCGGACCAGAGGGTTTTTAATTACCGGCTCGCCAGAGCCGGAAGAGTGGTGGAGAACACATTTGAAATCATGGCCAGCCAGTTCGGACTATTTCTTACACCCATACATAT
This sequence comes from Lithobates clamitans, assembly GCA_037952925.1. Lineage (NCBI taxonomy): Eukaryota > Metazoa > Chordata > Amphibia > Anura > Ranidae > Lithobates > Lithobates clamitans. The sequence goes on from JBBGZY010001668.1 coordinate 2,447,102, forward strand.
GGCGGAGTACAAACTGAATCACATTATCCTGGCGTGCTGTGTTCTACACAACTTTTTACGGAAACATTCTGCCAACTATGCTGGCTCAGTTGGGCCTAAGGCCGGAATTCCTAATGAACCAACCCTGACGGCGCTTGAAAGTGGCCGTCCTGGCTTGCCCCCCATGAGTGCCCGTGATGTCCGGCTAAGATACATTGAATTCTTTGCGGGTAGGGGGGCCATCAATATGCCAGACAATGTGTAAAACATTTTTTAAATAAAAAAAAAAAAAAAACAAGGTTTGGTGACATTTCCTGCTTGTGTTTGTTTTAGCTGACCCTGACAGAAATGTGGTGAGTCCTGAAATTGGCGTGATTGTGTAACCTTACAAAGCACTGTTGGGTGTTATTTCCTAAAGGCAAAGACGCTTTGCACTACAAGTGCACTTGAAACTGAACTGAAACTGCACTTGTAGTGCAAAGTGGATTTCCCCTCAAGAAATAACCCCCATTGTCACAGAAAACACCTAATACAGCACAACAAAAGTTTTGTAACGTTGAGACAATAATCCACACAATCTTGATTAACAATCTTTTTAATACCAGCACAATCACATGTGCATTTAGAAAAGGTTTTTAAAACAAACCAAAATGTTTGTTGTATAACAATTTTTGGGGTCACATTAGAAAAATTAGAAATGTCCATTTTAGATCAAACAGACATGTTTAAAACCAACAAGAAAGACACAAATCTTGAACTTACAAAGTTCACATTTGTTAAAACATGAAGGCAATATCAGACATGAGTATTTACAAACTGAGTTTGATATTGCGTTCAGCAGATGGGGTGAAGTCACCCCAGGAAAAGCCAAATTTTGAAGATGCACACAAATTTAAGAATGTCAACATGTGCTACCTGCCATCATGGGGGATCAAGGGACGTGTTTTGGGGGTGCAACCCCTTCCTCACAGCTACTTTATTAATGAGGATTGCGTTCATTGATCTCCTGTGATGGCAGATAGCACATGTTGACACACTGTGTGCCTCTTCAAAATTTGGCTTTTCTAATATTTGAAAAAAAATGTTCAAAAATTGTAGCACACCAAAAAACAAAGGGATTTGGAGGGCTTTTAAACTCGCCCTAAAACATCAATGATGTTCTTATTTTTTTGAAGAACATCATTGATGTTTTTCTTGATGTTTTCCAATGCAACATTACACCCCATGATCTCCCCGATCAGGATCTGGGCACTTTCAGAGGTGAAAGGATCAGGATCCACAACATCACGATCACCTAAAAAGAGAGAAAACAAAAAAAACACCATGTATTATAAATCTGCCGGCATCCATCTCTTACCTGAGCCTGTGGTCGCAGACACTCCCCTGTTGTGGTGACAATTTCCACCACGTCTTCCTCCTCCTTCTTCCAGAGGTGGGGGGTCTGTGGTCTCCTCAGATGAGGGGTGTCCTCCGAGTCTTTTATCCCCTATGTACAAAAAAATAGGTATACTTAGCACACAGATATTTGATGGCAGAAATACTTTACCTGTCTTGTACAAGCTTCACAGATGGAGACCCCCCTATAGTATACAATGGAGCACCTGTGTGGGACCCCCTAATAAAAAAGGTGTTCTTGTGTCCCACACTAGTGCTCCAGCGTCCAGATGTGTAAACTGCTGAGTGTCCTCTCCTTACACAGAATCTAGTTTGCATTTCATTCTAGTAACAAACACATCTACACAACCCAATTCTTTTCACACAAGTAGGCCTCAAAAAATAATGGCAATTGCATATGGCCAAACGAACTATGTTTGATACGAACGAATATTGTGCCCATGAACATGAAAGTTGCCATTTTAAACTGGATAACAGTTAAGAAAAGCACATGGAGCAGCACGAACGTAATAAACATAAAGAATAGGAACACAGCACAACTACTTACTCACTTTTTTGCAGCACTCTCCGGATCTTTCTGTACTGCTCGTGTTCTCTTAATTTGAGATCCGACCACCGCTTCCTGAGCTGATCTTTTGATCGTCGTACCCCGAAATTCCGATGCAGACTCTTGACTACTTTCGCCATTATCTTGGCCTTTTTGACATTGGGGTTGGGGTAAGGTCCATACTTCCCGTCATAGTCGGCCTTCTTCAGGATGTCCACCATCTCCAACATCTCCCCAAAGGACATCAGGATCCGGGCTTTCCTCCTCCTCCTCGTTGGTGTAATTATCAGACACCTGCTGTGTCTCCGCCATGTGCTCTTTCCCCACTGCGCTGAACGAGAAGGGGTGGGAAAGAGACTAGAAAAAATGCCAGGGGTGGGCAGAGTTTCACGCATGCCCAGTGTCTATAAAGCATAACACGCGTGCATAGTACGTACGATCTGTGAGCGGAGGAAGGAGTAACGGAGGTGCCGATCGTGATAGCGAAGGTAAGATTTTTACATTGGGCCTATACTGCTTCTAGATTGAGGTCTGTATTTGCACAAGTTTAGTAGACTTTAGGCTGACATTAGGGTTTGTCTTCTGTTGTGTCTTGCAGATAAAAGGAATGGCTTCAATGACCACAACTTCCTCCCCCTGTTCATAGACAAATACAGGGAGCTGCCCTGACTGTGGCAGGTGAAACACCCCCAATACAATAATAAACAAAAGAGGCAGGCAGCGCTGGAGAAACTGCTGGAGTTGGTGAAGCCGGTGGTCCCCACAGCAACCATCCCCTATTTAAAAACCAAAATTGGTGGCCTGAGGAGCACTTATCTTAGGGAGTGCAAGAAGGTCACAGATTCCCAGAGATCCGGAGCTGCAGCAGATGACATTTATGTCCCCAGGCTGTGGTACTATGAGAGACTGCGATTTCTGTCAGACCAGACTGAAGTCAGGGAATCCCTCTCTACTCTTCCTTCCGCTCTTCCTTCCACCCTATCTTCCACCCCAGCTGAGGCTTCCGATGTTCAACCTGGGACTTCCAGCCAGGAAGAAGTGGAGGAGCCCAGATGGAGCCAGGTATAGCATTCTTCTACAGATTTCTGGTCAATAAATAAATGATGTTTACTAGATGTTATTATTGATCACTAATTTCTGATTGAAAAAAATGTTTTACATATCAATAGACAGTAGTGGGCAAAAATATTTTGGACAAGACTGAAAAATGGTGGGCTCAGAAAGATAGTCTGTTAAATTTGTTAACATTCAATTTGCAACAGTCAGGAGGTGAAAATTGTGTGTGATTGATGAATAAAAAATGAAAACGATGTCCCTTTTTCATACACAGGAAGACCTCAGCCAGGAGGAGGTTGTGGAATGTGGCAGCCAGGAGGAGGCTGTGGAATGTGGCAGCCAGGAGGAGGCGGGGGTTATTGGCAGCCAGGAGGAGGCGGGGCTAAGTGGCAGCCAGGAGAAGCCTGGGACCAGTCGCAGCCTGACCGAATTGCAGGTTCCTCCCCTCCGCCTTCCATACAAAAGAGCGAGGAAGGCTACTCACATGCAAAATTCTGCGCTCAGGCTCATTCAGGAGGCTTCTGCGTCCCTCAGAGCCTTACCCACTCCTGAAGAGGCCTGCATGGCTGCCACCAAACTGAAGGGCATGCAGGAGGGTCAACGCAAGCTATGTGAGGACCTTCTGTATAAAGTCCTAAGTAAGAGGATGAGTGGGGAACTAACACCCAATACCCACCTGAGTGAGTTGGCCCCTCCTCCTCCTCCTCCTGCTGCCACAACTCCACCACCACAGCCACCGCATGGAAGGAAGCGTGGAAGGAAGACCAGAAAGTGATGGCCCTGGGTTCAGTCTGGTCTGGCCAAAGATGCAGGCTCTTGTATGACCACAGCCTGGGGACACAGATGTCATCTGCTGCTTTCTGGATCTCTGGGACGTCTGGACCAGACTGCACTCCCTTAGATATGGACTCCTCAGGCCACCAATTTTGCAAGAAAATAGTTGATGTCTGCCCTGGGGGCCAAAGGCTTCACCCATTTCAGCTGTTTCTCCAGAGTTGCCTGCCTCTTTGTTTAGTTGTGAGCCCTTAATAAAGGATTTTTTTTTTACAATTATACTTGCCTATGTGTGTTTTCCTTTTAAAAGGACAGTTTGTTTGTGAGGAGGCAGGTACATTTCAAATATACAATGTGAAATTAACAAGAGACACCAACACCAAACAATCTCCTTGAGATTCAATAATACAAGATATCAATGGTGTTGTGGTAACTTGACACACAAAACACACACAAAAATATTATGGAGTAAAAAAAATAAAAAAACAGCCTTGAAAAATATACAAACCACCAAACAAATCCAAAAACAGCCTTGAAAAAAAGAAAAAATATTTAAAAACAACCCAAAAAATATTTGGTCGGATGTGACAAATCTAAATATATTGAGGGAATCACAATAAATAATAAAGAAAGAAGTTTGTGAGAAGTCTGTGTGACTATGAGCAGTAAAACTACTTCATTCTTCTCACATTATAAAGAAGAAGGGAGTGCGCTGCATTAAACTATTTTTGACATTGCAGCGTGATGAAAGTGCTGTATCCATTCCGAACGCTAATTTTACCAGACCGAGCTGTTCCGTCTCGGAATTTCTTCTGAGCATGCGTGGCACTTTGTGCATAGGAAATGGCCACACACGGTCAGAATTGACGCGTTCGGATTTTGTTGTCGGAAAATTTTATAGCCTGCTCTCAAACTTTGTGTCGGAAAATCCGATGGAAAATGTCAGATGGAGCCCACACACGGTCGGAATGTCCAACAACACACTCCGATCGGACATTTTCCATCCGAAAATCTGACCGTGTGTACGGGGCATAAGACAGGGCATAAGACGGGGCATAAGACTAATCTCACAAGTGTTGCTGAGACTTGCAGTTCTATACAGCAGGCTCACTTAAATGAACTGTGTTTAACCCAGGCCCAAAGCCTGCACTCCACTGTTTGCTGAGTGATGGTCCGGGACAATTTATCATTGAGGAGAAAACTTACAAGTGTGTTGAATAGCAAGTTGCAGTTACATATCAGTTTATTTTACTTTGCCATTCTTGCACTTAACGGATTACAAAAACTTCAGTTAAATGTGCTAGTCGAAGAAAGAAGACCAGAGACTTATTTTCTATTACAAGGCCTTTCATCCTGCAGTTTGCACGCGGGGAGGTACTACAATCTAGGGGGAGCCCTTGAGCATATGTATTGTAATATAATAACATTCAGTGCTGTGTAGCAGACAAACAGGTTGTGTGTGGTTTGCGTGGCTGTGCTGGAAGTGGGAACTTGTCCAGTGTCAAGGTCATACCACACTGAGCATCAGTCCCACTTGGAGACTCACCCGCATATGATACTCACTGTATTATTATTGAGTCTGATTATTTGAATGCCCTTTGTTTATTGTATGTTCTGACTCTGTACATTACAGGCATTATTGTGATTACGCTTTCTAAAACCAGTTTCTAGTAAAATTACTGTCAATCAAATCTACAATTGGCTGTTTTCAATTCTCGTAGCAGGCGGATACCCAGGTAACGGTAAAAATACAATATCTGATGTTATTTTTGGGTTGTTGTTGCTATTGGGCTTCACACCAACACTATTACACAGCTGCGTCAAGAGGGTTGAGAAAATTCTCAAGGGGAGCAAAAGCAGAGTGCAGGCCCAATTCATTACCAGCAGCTCCTTCGGGGTTAAGTGCTACACGTGGGGACTCATCCGGGATCCTGTTACTCTGCAATCAACCCCCCCTAGAGGGCACCCTTAAGCACTAAGATAGACCCCAACGCTGTGATCCAGTGGTGCGAAGAAGAAGGCGCCAACCCAGAATCAAGCGTAGTGATTGAGCTCCCTGGAGAGACCTAGACTGATGAGCAGGTCAGTCAGGTAGTGCAGACATTGTCCTTTGGCAAGAAATATGGGTGGTCGATGTCAGATGTGATCACAAGACATCATGCACACATGTGCTACTGGAATGGAAGAAGGGGATTCCTGATGGTTTGCGAGGATCCAGTGTGCAGTTAGCCGACCAGACTGAGTTTCGTTTAATCCAGACAGCAGACAGGTTTCGGCCAAGTACCAGTCGAGTTAAGGCCATGAAGGAAGAAGTTCCATCCATGACACCCTCAGCCATGATTGGGCCAGGATTTTTCACTGCTATGGGAGATTACATGTCAAAGTGTCAGAGGGATACTCCACTGTGTTCTGGAAGTGGATACCAGAAACTCCGGGTTTTCTCTGGAAGACATCCAGTGCCTACAGGGGAGAACAACTTTGAAGAGTGGCTGGACCAGGCCACTCAAGCCTTGGATGAATGGGATATCCCAGAGACTCTCAAGAAGCAGAGAACCACCGAGAGTTTAAGGGGCCCCACTTCAGAAGCCATCCGCAATCTGAAATTCAGTATCCTGCAGGAGGAGTTTGGGACAATGGAGACAGCAGCAAACTTAGTTCATTGATTTGAGCATGCTCTCCAACGCCAAGTGAACGCTTGTCTGAATACCTCAGACGCTTGAATAAGATGTTGCATCAGATCATATTAAAGAAGGGGATGCTACCTTCTGTCGTAGATCAGGCTAGAATGCAGCAGATCCTGAGAGGTGCTTCACGCTCTGATCCCGTTTGGATCCGGCTACAGACTTCAGCTGATACCAGGTTCATGAAAAATCCTGAGCTCATTAAATTAGTGAGAGAGGAAGAAGCCATGCTGGAGGACAAAGGAAAGAGTCAAAAGTCTGAACCTGTTGTCGGAGTCAGAGTGGCCAGTACAGCTGATAGAGATCCAGAACTTGGGATTCTGAAGGCTCAGATGTCCAGAATGATGGAAATGATGACCAGGTCATTGGATCTCATGTCTGAGATGGTCGCACTGAATTGATGACAGAACATACTGGGTTGTCCGGCCAGAAGCCCACGAATCAAGACATCTGTCTAAACTGTGGAGGTGTAGGTCACTACCAGCGAGTATGTCCTAGCCCACGAAGGGAGACAGAAGAGAGGTGTGAACCGCAGAGAAGTGACCTAAGGATGGAGAGAAGATTCGGGCCTTCAAGAAGAACTTTCTCTGAACCTGCCAGGGAGCAATGAAGAATTCCTGCTCCCTCACCTGTGGATTGATGGTGCAGCTGTGGTAACAGTAACAAAAGAGGTTCCAAACTGAAGGTACAGTTGCTACTCCTTGTGGGAAAAACCAAAGCATCTGGCTACTGCTGTCCCAAGCTAGAGATATGGGGCTGCTCCTGGTCCTAGACAAGTATTACAGCCTTACTATCCTCTCTGTACAGGCTTGCAGTAACATAATGCAGCACTCTCTACCTAGTGTAGGTGCTAGAGTTCGATTTTTGGTCAGTACAGGTAAATTTAGGCAGGCCTGGAATTAAGCTAGGCCTGTTTGTTTTTGATCTGTGGGGCTGGGAGTGGTTTAGAGTAGCAGCAGGTGACCAACATGCATCAGCACTTTTCTGGTACTTCAACCTGGCTTCTAGAGGATTCTAGAACATTTTTGTACATTTTATAATTCTTGGTTGTGCCTCGTTAAAGTCCCATGTGCAATTTCCTTTTGTGTATGGAGCACTATTCCTCTCCCTGACAGCAATCATGGGGCACTATTTCTCCCACTGACACCAATGATGGAGCACTATTCCTCTCACTAACACCAATCATGGGGCACTATTCCTCCCACTGACACCAATGATGGGGCACTATTTTTCCCACTGACACCAATGATGGGGCACTATTCCTCTCACTGACACCAATCATGGGGCACTTTTCCTCCCACTGACACTAATGATGGAACACTATTCCTCCCACTTATATTAAAGATGGGGCACTATTCCTCTCACTGACACCAATGATGAGGCACTATTCCTCTCGCTGACAACAATGATGGGGCACTATTCCTCTCACTGAGACCAATGATGGGGCACTTTTCCTCTCACTGACACCAAAGATAAGGACACTATTCCTGTTGCTGACACCAACTATGGGGCATTATTCCTATCGCTGACACCAATCATAGGGGAACCATTCCTCCCACTGACACCAATGATGAGGCACTGTTCCTATCACTGTCACAAATGATGGGGCACTATTCCTCGTCATGCTGACCAAAGGTGCTATGTAATTTAATTACTTCCACTGACCACCAAGTCCGAAGCGTTTTTTTTTTATCCCTAATGGCCACAGTCCAGCCCCCCATTAAGTCTGAAGAATAGTAGACTGGCCCTTTGTTTAGAATGTTTGGAGACCCCTGGAGGTTTGTATTGGTGATGTGATGTCCTGGTGGTGGGTATAATCATAAAGGTGGAAAGAAGGCCAGGAAAAGAGTATTCTCTATCCTATGAAGGTTTAGATCATGGAATTGGTAGATATTCTTTTTTAAATGGTAAATTTACCATAAAGTGACATTTCTGGTTGTGAGGTCACTAATTGATTCTATGTCTTATCTCCAGAGGTTAATGTGGCCCGAAATGGAACAGCCAGCCAGAGTTCTGACCACGAGTCCAAAATCATGTGCTATGCAAACAATGCCATAGACGGAATCGCAGACAGGGATTTTAATAATGGTTCCTGCTCTCACACCATGAAGGACTTGGAGCCCTGGTGGCATCTGGACCTGAAAAAGACCTACAACATATCCAGTATCGTCATCACAAACAGTCAGGACAGCTACATGGAACGCCTGCTGGGGGCCGAGATCCGCATTGGGGATTCACCTGATCGCAAAAATCCTGTGTGAGTACATGGAGGCTTACTTCTTCTTCAAAAAGGGGCTACAAACTATGATGGTGCCCCAATATGGGCTGATAAACGGGTGGATTAGATTTGTGTTACCAAATCAGTCAGAAATGGACCATCGTAACTGCTGACATCCCAGCTAATTGTTAGAAAAAAATAAGCAAGTTTTTTATATATATATATATATATATATATATATATATATATATATATACTGTGTGTGTATATATATATATATATATATATATATATATATATATATATATATATATATATATATATATACTGTATTTATTGGCGTATAACACTCACTTTTTCACCCTAAAAATTGGGTGCAAATAGCGTGTGCGTGTTATACGCCAATACTTCAATTTTAGATGCCTCGGAGAGGACAGGGAGGGGGGCGGGATGAGCGCTGTCAGATTACATACAGTGAGAATCTCCTGTTTACTTGGCGGCCTCTGTAAAAGGAAGTCCCGTCTCCTGGGCCACCCCTCTCCCTGTCCCCTCTAGGCTGCAGATGGGCATCGATCAGGCTGCACTGATGCCAATGGTGAGGCTGCTGCATTGATGGCAATGGTGAGGCTGCTGCATTGATGTGGACTGATGAGGTTGCATTAATGGCACTTGTGAGGCTGCAGATGGGCATTGATGAGGCTGCATTGGTGGCAATGGTGAGGCTGCAGATGGGCATTGATCAGGCTGTATTGATGGCAATGGTGAGACTGCAGATGGGCACTGACCCTTATTTTGCTTCAAAGTTCCTTATTTAAAATTTTATTTTTTTCCTGAAACTTATCTCTTAAAATCAATGTGCGTGTTATACACCTGTGCGTGTTATACGCCGATAAATATGGTATATATATATATATATATATTTATATTTATATAATTTTATTTATATATAACTTACAACAATATATACCGTATTTATCGGCGTATAACACGCACCCCAAGTTTAGGAGGGAATTATAAGGAAAAAAATGTTTTAAGGAAAAAAACTTACATTTAAATGCCCATCAATGCAGCCTTGCACAGCGTCCATCTGCATGCTTGTCCAGTGTCATTTGCAGCCTTGCAGTCAGCAGCCTTGGTGTCATTTGCAGCCTTGCAGTCAGCAGCCTTAGTGTCATTTGAGGCCTTGCAGCTTTGTCAGTGCTGATCTGCAGCTCTCTGTGTCCATTTGCAGCCTTGCTCAGGCTGCAGTTAAACTGCAGTGACTTTTCATTGTCACTGCAGTTTGAAAATGGCGCCGCTCCCTTGCAATCCTGCAATCCCCTGCGATCCTGAGCTTCGAAATCGCCGACGCGATTTGAAAATGGCGCCACCGGCGCCGAAATACACAGAGCCGGTCCTCGGCTCTTCTCGGCGGCTCTCGTTCACTTTCGGCTCCACTCGTAGTCCCGCCCGGGATGTGCGTGACTGTGACGGAGCTATCCGAACCTAGCCGAGCACACTCGGCTAGGTTCGGGCGGCGCTCGAGTGAAGCCGAAAGTGGCCGAGAAGAGCCGAGGACTGGCTCTGTGTATTTCGGCACCGGCGGCGCCATTTTCAAATCACGGTCGGCGATTTTGAAGCTCAGGATCGCAGGGGATCGGCGTATAACGCGATTTTCCCCTGATTTTAAGGGGGAAAAAGTGCGTGTTATACGCCGATAAATACGGTATATATTATTTTTATATATAATTGTATTTTTGTTTCTATATACAGTATCACAAAAAAGTGAGTACACCCCTCACATTTTTGTTAAATATTTTATTCTATCTTTTCATGTGACAACACTGAAGAAATTACACTTTGCTACAATGTAAAGTAGTGAGTGTATAGCTTGTATAACAGTGTAAATTTGCTGTCCCCTCAAAATAACTCAACACACAGCCATTAATGTCTAAACCGCTGGCAACAAAAGTGAGTACACCCCTAAGTGAAAATGTCCAAATTGGGTCCAATTAGCCATTTCCCTCCCTGGTGTCATGTGACTCGTGCGTGTTACAAGGTCTCAGGTGTGAATGGGGAGCAGGTGTGGTAAATTTGGTGTTATCTCTCTCGCTCCCTTATACTGGTCACTGGAAGTTCAACATGGCACCTCATGGCAAAGACGGAGGCCAAGACCATACAGCAGTTTAACAGGACAGGTTCCACTCAGAACAGGACTCGCCATGGTCGACTAAAGAATGAATGAATGAATGATTTGTATAGCGCTGCAAATGCGAACTGAATCGCCTCAAGGCAAAGTTGAGTGCACGTGCTCAGCGTCATATCCAGAGGTTGTCTTTGGGAAATAGACGTATGAGTGCTGCCAGCATTGCTGCAGAGGTTGAAGGGGTGGGGGGGTCAGTCTGTCAGTGCTCAGACCATACGCCGCACACTGCATCAAATTGGTCTGCATGGCTGTCATCCCAGAAGGAAGCTTCTTCTAAAGATGATGCACAAGAAAGCCCACAAACAGTTTCATTAAGACAAGCAGACTAAGGACATGGATTACTGGAACCATGTCCTGTGGTCTGATGAGACCAAGATAAACTTATTTGGTTCAGATGGTGTCAAGCGAGTGTGGCGGCAACCAGGCGAGGAGTACAAAGACAAGTGTGTCTTGCCTACAGTGAAGCATGGTGGTGGGAGTGTCATGGTCTGGGGCTGCGTAAGTGCTGCCGGTACTTGGGAGCTACAGTTCATTGAGGGAACCATGAATGCCAACATGTACTGTGACATACTGAAGCAGACCATGATCCCCTCCCTGACTGGGCCGCAGGGCAGTATTCCAACATGATAACGACCCCAAACACCTCCAAGACCACCACTGCCTTGCTAAAGAAGCTGAGGGTAAAGGTGATGGACTGGCCAAGCATGTCTCCAGACCTAAACCCTATTGAGAATTGTGAGGGATCCTCAAACGGAAGGTGGAGGAGTGCAAGGTCTTTAACATCCACCAGCTCTGTGATGTTGTCATGGAGGAGTGGAAGAGGACTCCAGTGGCAACCTGTGAAGCTCTGGTGACCTCCATGAACAAGAGGGTTAAGGCAGTGCTGGAAAATAATGGTGGCCCCACAAAATATTTGACACTTTGAGCCCAATTTGGACATTTTCACTTAGGGGTGTACTCACTTTTGTTGCCAGCATTTTAGACATTAATGACTGTGTGTTGAGTTATTTTGAGGGGACAGAAAATTTACACTGTTATACAAGCTGTACACTCCCTACTTTACATTGTAGCAAAGTGTCATTTCTTCAGTGTTGTCACATGAAAAGATAGGATAAAATATTTACAAAAAATGTGAGGGGTGTACTCACTTTTGTGAGATACTCTGTATGATATAAGTAATATCTATTATTACTTTCACTGTTTCACCATGTAAATGAACCCCTTATAGTGATTATTTGCTCTTTTTGTACTATAAAGGGCTAAGTTTTGTTTTTTTACCCCATTATGACAGATGATACAAAAAAAAGCATTCTGCTGCTACTAAACATCTTAGGCCTGGTTCACACCTATGCGTTTTTTGTTGCTTTTTGCAGAAATGCACTACAGTTCATTTAACATGGTTTCCTATGGGACACGTTCACATCTTAGCTTTTTTTTTCTGCCGCTGCGTGTTTGGAAAGGATCAGCAAAACTGTGCTTTTTTTTTTGCTTTTTGTGGTTCAATAGACTTCAATAGAGAAGCTGCAGAAAAGCATGTAGTGTGTTGCATCTTTTAATCTGCCCAACAACAAATTGGCAAAAAAAGGCAAAACACAAATCGCAGCAAAGTCGCGTGTGCAAAGACGCACAGCAGAAAGCACTGCAGAAACGGATCAAAAGCAAACTGCATAGGTGTGTACCGTGCCTCATGCTGGCCATACACGGATCGATTTACGGACAAAAATATTCATACAAAAAATCTTTGTACAGTCGCTGAATGAAAGAATGTTGTTTGAAGATTTCTCTTGCTTTTAACATTCAGTTTTAAAATGAATGTCATTTCTGTTCAAAAACCACATACACTGAAAATTCCTTTGACCAAGAAGTTTTCTATTCTGCTCCTTCAAATTTTCCCATCACTGTGGTCAAAAATGAATGCCGATTTTACCGCACTAACCATTAGAAAATCAACGAATGATCTCACAATTACATTTTTTTTGAAGGAAGACATTGTTTTTGTATGGACAGCATAAGTGATTTTTATCAAACCACCTGCCTATGAGAAGGGAGTCTGTCATACATAATATATTACAGTTCTGTCTGAAAATCCGCAAAATACTCTTTAATTTTTTTTTTCTTTAAAAAAATAATTTGATCTCTTAGCCTGATGATATTTACCAGATTCAACCTCTAATAGTATATACAGTGCCTTGCAAAAGTATTGACCCCCCTTGGCTTTTTACCTATTTTGTTACATTACAGCCTTTTGTTCAATGTTTTTTAAATCTGAATTATATGTGATGGATCAGAACACAATAGTCTTAAGTTGGTGAAGTAAAATTTGAAAAATATATACATAAAACTATTTTTCAGAAATAAAAAACTGATAATTGGCATGTGCGTATGTATTCACGCCCTTTTGTTATGAAGCTCATAAAAGCTCTGGTGCAACCAATTACCTTCAGAAGTCACATAATTAGTGAAATGATGTCCACCTGTGTGCAATCTAAGTGTCACATGATCTGTCATTACATATACACACCTTTTTGAAAGGCCCCAGAGGCTGCAACGCCTAAGCAAAAGGCACCACTAACCAAACACTGCCATGAAGACCAAGGAACTCTCCAAACAAGTAAGGGACAATGTTGTTGAGAAGTACAAGTCAGGGTTAGGTTATAAAAAAAAATCCAAATCTTTGATGATCCCTAGGAGCACCATCAAATCGATCATAACCAAATGGAAAGAACATGGCACAACAGCAAACCTGCCAAGAGACGGCCGCACACCAAAACTCACGGACCGGGCAAGGAGGACATTAATCAGAGAGGCAGCACAGGGACCTAAGGTAACCCTGGAGGAGCTGCAGAGTTCCACAGCAGAGACTGGAGTATCTGTACATAGGACCACAATAAGCCGTACGCTCCATAGAGTTGGGCTTTATGGCAAAGTGGCCAGAAGAAAACCATTATTTTCAGCAAAAAACAAAATGGCACGTTTTGAGTTTGCGAAAAGGCATGTGAGAGACTCCCAAAATGTATGGAGGAAGGTGCTCTGGTCTCATGAGACTAAAATGTAACTTTTTGGCCATCAAAGAAAACGCTATGTCTGGCGCAAACCCAACACATCACATCACCCAAAGAACACCATCCCCACTGTGAATGATGGTGGTGGCAGCATCATGCTGTGGGGATGTTTTTAAGCAGTCAGGACTGGGAAACTGGTCAGAGTTGAGGGAAAGATGGATGGTGCTAAATACAGGGATTTTCTTTGCGCAAAACCCGTACCACTCTGTGTGTGATTGGAAGCTAGGATGGAGGTTCACTTTCCAGCAGGACAATGACCCCAAACACACTGCTAAAGCAACACTTGAGTGGTTTAAGGGGAAACATGTAAATGTGTTGGAATGGCATAGTCAAAGCCCCGACCTCAATCCAATAGAAAATCTGTGGTCAGACTTAAAGATTGCTGTACACAAGTGCAAACCATCCAACTTGAAGGAGCTGGAGCAGTTTTGCAAGGAGGAATGGGCAAAAATCCCAGTGGTAAGATGTGGCAAGCTCATAGAGACTTATCCAAAGTGACTTGGAGGTGTGAAAGCCGCAATAGTTGGCTCTGCAAAGTATTGACTTTAGGGGGGGTGAATAGTTATGCACATTGACTTTTTCTGTTATTTTGTCCTATTTCTTTGCTTCACAATAAAAAAAATATCTTCAAAGTTGTGGGCATGTTCTGTAAATTAAATTATGCAAATCCTCAAACAATCCATGTTAATTCCAGGTTAATTGTGAGGCAACAAAACATGAAAAATGCCAAGGGGGGTGAATACTTTTGCAAGGCACTGTACAGTATTTCCTCTGTCTGTTATTCTCAGAGTGGATTAGAGATTTTGCTCCCTAACCATATAGTTGGTTATTTATATTTACCACTGCATAGAGATATTTAAGAATAAATTACCTTTTTTTTCTACTTTTTTCTACTTCTTTTACTTTACATATTAAGGCGGTTGTAAAGATTTGTTTAAAAAAACAAAACAAAAACAAACATGTCATACTTACCTACTCTGTGCAGGGGGTTTTGCACAGAGTGGCCCCAATCCTCCTCTTCTGGGGTCCCCCGCTCCTTCCTGCATCAAGTGTCCCCATGGAGAAGAGATTTCCATGGGGGCACTCGTGCAGGCGAGCTCCCGTGTCCTGCTGCTGCGTCCATTGACACAGACAGCAGGACTCGGCCTGATTGACAGCAGCGAGAGCCAATGGATCCTGCTGCTATCAATCTATCCAATAAGGACCCAAGACACTGGCTGAAGCTGGTGTGCTCGTCCCCATCGCTGGAACGATCGGGTTCAGGTAAGTAAAAGGGAGGCTCTGGGGGGGGGGATCTGCACTACAACCGTGAGGGTTTACAACCCTTAAACTAAATTATCCACCACACTTTTTTTAAGAGTTTATTATCCGATTAATCAAAACAATAATGGGCCAGCTAATTGATTATGAAAATAATCGTTAGTTGCAGCCCTAGGCCACTGGTGCATGCTGGAGGATATAAATAATTGGGACAGGCCATTTGCTCGCTCTTTCCCTGGGATTCAGCCTAAGGAGGTGCCACTAGATGGAGCAATGCTGTTAGGCCCAATAGCCTGGTTTGTGGCCTAATGTGTGCTGAAGTGGTCCTAAAGCTGTCCTGCCTGGTCTGGAGGAAGCTGTGCCAAAAAGGAGACACCGAGGAAATTCCCTTGCTGGAGAGAGCCGGGAAGATGGCTGGTCTCCCAGAAGGGCCTGGGGACTTACTTGGAGGACACACTAAAATTTGGGAATGTACTTACGGTGTTGCCAGGTTGGCTTAAAGGTTCTGACGCTCAAGCTGTATGTTGATCTGGAGAGTCTCTAAGTCATCTGCTATGGTATCTGGGACCCCTAACCCTCACCTCCTTGACTGTTATTTAAGAAAACTTTAAAAAGACAAGTGACTGGCACCCAATATCTTTTCTCTGCCCCCCTCCCCCCCATTTTAGCCATGGACTCGACCCTGAGGGTGAAATGCTGGCCCGCCTCTGCCTCTGGCGGTGCTATCCTGCCTTTGGGGTGTTAGACGGGTTCTACACTGGTAAAATAGGGGATGTTGGTGGTAACATGACTGACGCATTTAACATGCTAAACTATAGGAGGATTTATCTTAGACGGGGACAAGACTTCCTGGAAGAATTGTACTGCTCCATAGAGGTGATACTGATTGCCCAATCTCCTTTTCTATCTCTCCAGGTGCAAAAAGGTCACAGATGTCTCCAAACCTCGGATCTCTCTGTGCTGCAGCGGGATGTCGGGTCGATACGTCAGTGTGGTGATCCGTGGGCACTTCGAACACCTGGCACTGTGCGAAGTGGAGGTTTACACAAAGGAGAAGGTGACCATGAATGCTGGTAACATCTCATGGACAGTTATCTCCGCCAATGTTTGGAGCACATCAAATGTGGTTATTTTCCTTCTTTTGTACTACTTTATAATGAACCTTCCCTGAGAGAAATACAGGGTCTGCTCTTGGTGTTGGCTCTTTTGGAAAATGTTGGCTGCCTGGCTGTTTTGTTGGTTTCTGATTTTCGTGTCATACAGTTCACTTCCTTTAACTAGAATCCATAGTTGGAAAGGTTAAATAAAGACTCTAGTCCAGTTCAGCATGTATGTGTTCTCATATCCTTGTATTAGACATGTGTGGTTCATTTATTCCGCATCAAAATTCGGGGCAATTTTCGTTATTCAGGGTTTCAGATGTATCCGAATTTCAGACTTACTAACGAATTTAAACAAATTTAAAATGACAAAACGAAATGTAGTCAAATTCGGATTGAGTTTGAATCCAATTAGAAAATTAAATCAAAATATAAACAGATTGCGGATTTCCTTCAAAGACTATGTGTAGGGATGAGCCGAACACCCCCCGGTTCGGTTCGCACCAGAACCTGCGAACGGACCGAAAGTTTGCACGAACGTTAGAACCCCATTGACGTTTATGGGTCTATGGGACTCGAACGTTCGAAATCAAAAGTGCTCATTTTAAAGGCTAATTTGCATGGTATTGTCCTAAAAAGGGTTTGGGGACCCGGGTCCTACCCCAGGGGACATGTATCAATGCAAAAAAAACTTTTAAAAACGGCCGTTTTTTCGGGAGCAGTGATTTTAATGATGCTTAAAGTAAAAAAAAAAAAAGTGAAATATTCCTTTAAATATCATACCTGGGGTGTGTCTACAGTATGCCTGTAAAGTGGCGCGTGTTTCCCGTGTTTAGAACAGTCCCTGCACAAAATGTCATTTTTAAAGGAAAAAATCTCATTTAAAACTGCTTGCGGGTTTAATGTAATGTCGGGTCCTGGCAATATGGATGAAAATCAGTGAAACAAACAGCATGGGTACCCCCCAGTCCATTACCAGGCCCTTTGGGTCTTGTATGGATATTAAGGGGAACCCCGCACCCAAATTAAAATAAGGAAAGGTGTGGGGCCACCAAGCCCTATATACTCTGAACAGCAGTATACAGGTGGTGCAAACAAGACAGAGACTGTAGGTTTGTTGTTAAGTAGAATCTGTTTGTAATTTTGAACGGGTACATTTTTAACGTGTTTAGCTCCAGCCAAAAAATCTTTTTTAAGCTTTTTGGAAAACATAGGGAAGGGTTATCACCCCTGTGACATTTGTTTTGCTGTCTTTCCTCCTCTTCAGAAGATTTCACCTCACTTTTGTCCCAATGACAAATGTTTTTTGAAAATTTGGGTTTTTTTGTGGAACAAGGATTGGAAAGCATCAGTGGAAAGGAGAAATGTTTTTCCCATATTAACTCTTACAGGAGAGAATTTCCCTTCCTAGGGGTAGATTTCATCTCACTTCCTGTTGTCTCCTTCCGTTTGCAAGTAGGAGTCGTGTGTAAGTTAGATGTTTGAAAGTAGGGGCCTGCCCTATATACTCAGCAGAAATTTGGGCCTTAGGTGTTGTTGTGGCCACAACACTGTAAGCCCTCACAGGGCCCTGCTGTGAAATATTAGATCAAGAATTGTAATTACATGCCCCTGTTGAACAGGGGCAGAAAAACTGGGCCTTTGATGGTGGTGGTGGTCCTGGTGCCACAACACTGTAAGTCCTCACTCGCTCTTGGTGGGTGCAGAAATGGGCCCTGCTGTGAAATATTAGATCAAGAATTGTAATTACATGCCCCTGTTGAACAAGGGCAGAAAAATTGGGCCTTTGGTGGTGGTGGTGGTGGTGCTGGTGCCACAACACTGTAAGTCCTCACTCGCTGTTGGTGGGTGTAGAAATGGGCCCTGCTGTGAAATATTAGATCAAGAATTGTAATTACATGCCCCTGTTGAAAAGGAGCTGAAAAATGAGGCCTTAGGCACTGGTGCTGGTGCCACAACACTGGAACCCCTCACAGACACTCTAGTTGGAACTCAGGAACGAGCCCTGCTGCAAAGTATTGCATCAAAAATTGTAATTACACGCCCCTGTTAAACAGGGGCAGAAAAATTGGGCCTTAGGCACTGGTGCTGGTGCCACAACACTGCAACCCCTCACAGACACTCTAGTTGGAACGCAGGAATGAGCCCTGCTGCAAAGTATTGCATCAAAAATTGTAATTACACGCCCCTGTTAAACAGGGGCAGAAAAATTGTGCCTTAGGCACTGGTGGTGGCGCCCAGAACCAAAAATGTTCTTACAAGCTATCAGCGTGATCATTGAGGAGGAAGAGGATAATTACTCAGGGATAGTCACTCAGCATCAGCATAGGCAGTCTTTGAAGGGATATAAGATTTCAAAAAAAATTATTTGGTTACATCAGCATCGGGTGCTTGGTAGCTGGTGGTGATCCAAGACTGATTCATTTTTATGAAGGTCAGTCGATCGACCGAGTCGGTGGACAGACGCACCCTGTGATCGGTTACCATGCCTCCAGCAGCACTGAATGAGCGTTCCGAAAGAACGCTGGATGCAGGACAGGCCAGTAGCTCAATTGCATACTGTGCAAGCTCTGGCCAGTGATCCATCCTCAAGACCCAGTAACCCAGAGGATTTTCGGTGGGAAAGGTGTCCAAATCTGATCTTGCCCCTAGGTATTCCTGCACCATGTAAAACAGACGCTGGCGATGGTTGCTGGAACCGATCATACCTTGGGGCTGCGGACCAAAAAATTGTCTGAACGCATCGGTCAGACGGCCACCTTCTCCACCGCTCCTTCTTTGACTGACCGAAGCCTCAGCAACACGTTGTCCAGAAACAGGAGTTTGTAACCTCCCAGTCTCTGGGAACGCGTTGCACAGACCTTTCTGCAAGGCCTCCCGAAGATGTTTCATCCTCTGCTCCCCCTGCGATGGCAAGATAAGGTCCGCAACCTTACCCTTGTAATGTGGATCAAGGAGGGTTGCCAGCCAGTATTGGTCCTTCTCCTTGATACCACGAATACGAGGATCCTTACGCAGGCTTTGCAGGATCAGGGAGGCCATGCAGCGTAGGTTTGCTGAGGCATTCGGTCCGGAGTCCTCTGGGTCACTAAGGACGACATGGTCCGCAGCCACCTCCTCCCAGCCACGTACAAGTCCATGTGTTTCTTGGGACTGATCCCTTAAAGACTGCTGCTGATGCTGAGTGCCAGGCTCCACCTCCATACTGACACAATCTTCCTCCTCCTCCTCCTCCTCCTCTTCCTGTGTGATCGGCAGGCACGCAGGAACACTGTCGCGATAAAGGGGGCCTTGAGAGCTAAGGAAGTCCTCCTCTTCCTGCCTCTGTTCTGCCTCAAGTGCCCTGTCCATTATTCCACGCAGCGTGTGCTCCAACAGGTGGACAAGGGGGACAGTGTCACTGATGCATGCACTGTCACTGCTCACCATCCTCGTGGCCTCCTCAAATGGTGACAGGACAGTGCATGCATCCCTGATCATGGCCCACTGGGGTGGGGAAAAAAAACCAAGCTCCCCTGACCCTGTCCTGGTGCCATAGTCGCACAGGTACTCATTGATGGTCCTCTGCTGCGTGTGCAGCCGCTGCAGCATGGCCAACGTTGAGTTCCACCTGGTGGGCATGTCACAGATTAGGCGGTTCTTGGGCAGGTTAAACTCCTTTTGGAGGTCCGTCAGCCGAGCACTGGCATTATATGACCGACGGAAATGCACACAGACTTTCCTGGCCTGCCTCAGGACATCCTGTAAGCCCGGGTACCTGCCCAAGAACCGCTGCACCACCAAGTTAAGGACGTGAGCCAAACAGGGCACATGGGTCATTTGTCCCTGTCGGAGGGCAGAGAGGAGGTTGGTGCCATTGTCGCAAACCACCATTCCTGCCTTAAGTTGGCGTGGCGTCAACCACCTCTGAACCTGCCCCTGCAGAGCTGACAGAACCTCTGCCCCAGTGTGGCTCCTGTCCCCCAAGCACACCAGCTCAAGCACCGCATGGCATCTTTTGGCCTGCGTACTTGCATAGCCCCTTGAACGACTACAGAGCACCGCTGGTTCCGAGGACAAAGCACAGGAAGAGGCCATGGAGGAAGAAGAAGAGGAGGGGGTGGAGGAGAGAGGTGTGTCACAATCATTAGCATTTTGGAGGCATGGTGGCGGAACAACCTCCAACACTACTGCACCTTGTCCTGCATCCTTCCCATCTGCGAGCAGAGTCACCCAATGCGCCGTGAAACTTAGGTACCGTCCCTGTCCATGCCTGCTGGACCATGAGTCAGCGGTAATATGCACCTTACCGCTGACCGCCCTGTCCAGCGAGGCATGGACATTGCCTTCCACATGCCGGTAGAGAGCCGGAATCGCCTTCCATGAGAAAAAGTGACGTTTGGGTACCTGCCACTGAGGAACCGCACATTCCACAAACTCACGGAAGGGGGCAGAGTCTACCAACTGAAAAGGCAGCAGTTGAAGTGCTAGCAATTTTGCCAAGCTAGCATTCAACCGCTGGGCATGTGGATGGCTGGGAGCAAACTTCTTTCGGCAGTGCAGCAGCTGGGGCAGGGAAATTTGCCTGGTACAATCTGTCGTCGGTGTACCAAAAGCAGATTGCCCACAAGTACTTGGCTGTGACACACCTAATTCTACACCTTCATTCCTCTCAGTGCAGGTCTCAGAAAGGACTGAAGGTCTAGTGGGGTTGGAAATCTCAGCTGATGAGGAGCAAGGAGAGATCCTCTTTGTTCTTTGGTGTGGGTCTTTTGAATACGCTTGCCAACGAACTGCATGGCAGGTCAACATATGTCTGGTCAAGCATGTGGTACCCAAGCAGGAGATGTTTTGGCCACGCGAGATACGCTTGAGACATATGTTGCAAATAGCAGCGGTGCGATCTGATGCACACGTCTCAAAAAAGGCCCACACCAAAGAACTTTTTGAATAACGCGCAGAGACTGCACATGTGGAGCTTTGGGGTGTGATGCAGTCAATGTGCTGCCCTTAGGCTGGCCCCTGGAGGGCATCCTGCCTCGTTGGTGATGTGCCGCCTCCTCCTCCTCCTCCTCTCTCCTATCAGGCACCCACGTTGAGTCAGTGACCTCATCATCCCCTCCCTCCTCATCACTGGAGCAAACCTGGCAGTATGCTGCAGCAGGGGGAGCATGACTGCCAGATTGCTGTCCTTCTTGGGCGCCCCCTCTGTCCGTGCTCATGTTTCTGCCTTCATCGAGCTCAGTATCATCATCAGAGCCTTCCAAACGCTGGGCATCCTCCTGGAGCATGTACCCAACACTGGGGTCAAACAGTTCGAGGGACTCCTCAGGAGGACATGGTGGGGCTAGGGAAGGAGTCACTGATGACATTGAGCCGAGGGAAGAGGCCGCTGCTTTGCCAAAGTACCCTGGGCATGGGTGAGAGAGAATGAGGAGGATGAGGACGGCTTGGCCATCCACTCGACCAAGTCTTCCGCATGTTGCGGCTCAACACGGCCAGCTGCCGAAAAAAAGGCCAAGCGTGTCCCACGGCCACGTGCTGATGAGGATGCACCGTCTCCACGACCAGCACTAGACACAGAGCCTGCTTGCCCTCTCTTATTGGCTTGTGACTGTCTGCCTCTCTTTCTTGGCCTTCCAGACATACTAATGGCCTGTAGCTGCACTAAGCTGGGATATATATATATATATATATATATATATATATATATATATATATATATGTACTGATACTGCAGCTAGCAAAATCAACTGCCTGCCTGTAGTATGAGAACACCACCAACCTTCTACAGGTAGCTTTAGCTGAACACTGTGAGCAGGACGCACCCCACTAACTTGTAGGTTTAGCAGAACACTGTGAGCAGGACGCACTGCACTAACTGTAAATAGTCTAGCTGCCTGACTGTGGTACTAATAGGATCAAAAGAACACCAGTAATTTTCTTCAGGTAGCTGTATATACTGTAACAAGACAAGCCTGCCTGTCAGTAAGAAGATAACAGGAACGGATCTAGTTGAACACTGTGAGCAGGACGCACCCCACTAGCTTGTAGGTTTAGCAGAACACTGTGAGCAGGACGCACCCCACTAACTTGTAGGTTTAGCAGAGCACTGTGAGCAGGACGCACTGCACTAACTGTAAATAGTCTAGCTGCCTGACTGTGGTACTAATAGGATCAAAAGAACACCAGTAATTTTCTTCAGGTAGCTGTATATACTGTAACAAGACAAGCCTGCCTGTCAGTAAGAAGATAAAAGGAACAGATCTAGCTGAACACTGTGAGCAGGACGCACCCCACTAGATTGTAGGTTTAGCAGAACACTGTGAGAAGGACGCACCCCACTAACTTGTAGGTTTAGCTGAACACTGTGAGCAGGACGCACTGCACTAACTGTAAATAGTCTAGCTGCCTGACTGTGGTACTAATAGGATCAAAAGAACACCAGCAATTTTCTTCAGGTAGCTGTATATACTGTAACAAGACAAGCCTGCCTGTCAGTAGGAAGATAACAGGAACAGATCTAGCTAAACTGAATATAGTGTATATATATATATATATATGCAACACCTGTGATGCATATATATACACAATACACTGTAAGTGCAGCTAACTGACTGACTGTTCTGCCTAATCTATCTAACTCAAATCAAATGTCACTGTCTGTCTCTCTCTCTCTCTCTCTCTCTCTCAACGAACGCCAGAACACACACTACACAGGGCCGCCGTGCAGGCGGCCTTATATAGTGTGGGGCGTGTACTAAATCCCCTGAGCCATATTTGGCCAAAGCCTCCTTGGCTTTGGCCAATTACGGCTCTCTGTTCAGGCGGCGCTGTGATTGGCCAATCATCAGCCAGCAATGCACTGCGATGCCGCAGTGCATTATGGGCCGTGACGCGCCACACGAATTTGGCGCGACGGCCCATATCGTTCGCAATTCAGCGAACGGGCGAACAGACGATGTTCGAGTCGAACATGGGTTCGACTCGAACACGAAGCTCATCCCTAACCACGTGTATTAGTATAAGAATGTAAATGGTTTTGGGGGGGACCCTACGCATTTTTTTTTGTGAATTTTTTTAGCCGGCGTTTTTCTTTTTTTTTTTTTTTACATTCAGCTGTCAGCGGGGAAGCCCGCTGACAGCTGATGACACATCGGTTGTTAAGGACGTTTACTCAATAAACAAACAGGAATACAACAGTCCACAATTTTTTAATTCTTTGAAAGAAGTGCAACACATTAATACTTCAATTTCCAAAAGTCCTGGTAACTATCCTGGCAGCTGTCCCAGTAATTCACAGGAGGGGTGCTGTGGTGCTACTCACATATATTCATCCCATAACTCTGCTCAACTCAGCCTCCTTTGCTCCCAAACCTCCTCCTCCAAGCTCCAGGGGGAGCTCTCTCGCTCAGGGGAACATCTTCCTTTTTTTTTTCAATTGCTGACATCCCACAGATAAGGGCAGAGAGGCGAGCCTAATGCCAGAACCCATTTACTAAAGGGGGAACCCACCAAATAAATGGAAAACCCTAACTCACTCTTGCCTACATGTAACCCCAAAAACAGGGGTCTCCAAACTTTCCAAATGAAGGGCCGGGTTATTGTCCTTCAGACTTTACCGAGTTGTGCTATGGTCAGTGGGAGTATAAAATGTCCTGAAGTCAGTGGGAGTAAACAATGACCCATCTTTGGTATTGGGGGAGGAATACTGTCCCATCATTGGTGTTAGTTAGAAGAATAGTGCCCCATCATTGGCGTTAATGAGAGAAATAGTGCCCCATCGTTGGTGTCAGTGGGAGGAATAGTGCCCCATCGTTGGTGTCAATGGGTACAATAGTGCCCCATCGTTGGTGTCAGTGAGGGGGAATAGTGCCCCATCATTGGTGTCAGTTAGAGGAATTGTGCCCCATCACTGGTGTCATTGGGAAGAATAGTGAAATATAAAAGATGGTGTTACAACAAGTAAATAGATACCAAACTTGTCACGCCTTAAAATTGTGCATGCCTGTGGAATGGCATCAAACTACAGTACATGAAAATCTCCATAGGCGACGCCTTAAAAGCCTTTACAGGTTCCCAGTTTAGAGTTACACAGGAGATCTGGTGCTAGAATTATTGCTCTCACTCTGAAATTCATGGTCATATCTCACATTAGACATGTGCACTGCCGAAAAATGTGTTTGTTTTATTTTTCATTTCATTTGTTGTTTTTTTATATAAATTCGTAAATTTGTAAATTCGATAATTCGGAGTTTGTAAATTTGTAAATTCAACAATTCGGAGTTTGTAAATCTGTAAATTTGGAAATTCGAAATTCGTAAATTTGTAAATTTGTAAATTCGGAAATCCGAAAATCCAAAAATAAGAAAGAAAATCTGAAAATCTGAAATAATAACTATCTAACTAATAATAACTATTAAATTATAGGTATTGGAATTTCCTTTCAAATTTGGCTGTTAGTGAACGTAACGAATATGAATTTATCTGAAGTCAACAATTATCCAAAATACCGAATGCCACATCTAAACAAATGGAACGGAAATAATCAATAATACATAATAATAACAAAAAGTAATTTGTTACATTCCATTCGTTTAGATAAGGCATTCGTTAGTTCGGATCATTTGTAACCTCAGATAAATTCATATTCGTTACGTTCATAAACAGCCAAACTTGAAAGGAAATTCCAATACCTATAATTTAATAGCTTAGCAATAGTTAAGTTATTATTAGTTAGTTATTATTTCAGATTTTCGGATCTTTATTCTTTTGAATTTTTGGATCCTCAAATTTTGAAATTTACGAATATTTACATTTCCGAAATTTCGAATTTTCATATTTTCGCATTTCAAATTTCCGAGATTTCAAATTTCCGAGATTTCAAATTTCCGAGATTTCAAATTTCCGAGATTTCAAATTTCCGAGATTTCAAATTTCCGAAATTTCGAATATCCGAAAGTTCAAATCGTACGAAGTTTCAAATCGTTCGAAATTTAGAATTTCCGAAATTTAGAATTTCAGAATATTCTGAAAAATTTGGTAAGCGGGTTTTTGTTAATTTGCATATTTCCGAATTAACGATTTTGTCGAAAAATCGTTAAAAAATGAATTCAGAACAAAACGAATTGCACACGTCTACCTCACTTGTGTGGTGCGATCACAGTTTACATATACAATGCAGAACCTACGTATGCATTCACATTTGCATGGGGAGACCGGGGGGGGGGGGCACTTTAAATTATTTATTTATATATTTTTATTTAAATGTATTTTTTGATACTTTTTCTTTCAAACTTTTTTTATTGAACTTTATGGATGTCACAAGGGATGTCCCTTGTGACAGCATTGGTGGGACGTGACAGGTTGTCTTTATGGAAAGATCTGTGGTCTATTAGACTCCAGATCTCTCCAGGACTGAGATCAGTTTCATTGGGTGCTTTATAAGCCAGTAAACGCTTCTTAACTACTTAACGACCGAGCCTCTTTTTAAAATCTGTTGTTTACAAGTTAAAATCATTTTTTTTGCTAGAAAATTACTTAGAACCCCCAAACATTGTATATATTTTTTTTCAGACACCCTTGAGAATAAAATGGCGGTCATTGCAATACTCTATGTCACACCGTATTTGCGCAGCGGTTTTACAAACGCATTTTTTTTTTTTAAATACACTTTTTTTAATTAAAAAAAAATAAGAAAACAGTAAAGTTAGCCCAATTTTTTTTTTTTATATTGTGAAAGACAGTTGATACCTAACATGTCACGCTTCAAAATTGCACCCACTCGTGGAATGGCCATAAACTTTGACCCCTAAACATCTCCATAGGCGATGTTTAAAAAATTCTACAGGTTACCGGGTTAGAGTTACAGAGGGTGTCTAGTGCTAGAATGTTTCCTCTCACTCTAACGATCACAGCAATACCTCACATTTGTGGTTTAAACACCGTTTTCATATGCGGGCGTGGCGTACGTGAGTGTTTGCTTCTGCGCGCAAGCACGTGGGGACAGGTTGGAGCTTTAAATTGTTTTCTTTTTTTTTCTTATTTATTTTACTTTTTATTTTTATACTGTCCATTAAAAAAAAAATGGGTCACTTTTATTCCTTAACCACTTCCCGCCCGCCCTATAGCGGATTGACGTCCGGGAAGTGGTTCCGTTATCCTGACTGGGCATCAGATGACGGTGCGCATCGCGCTGATCGGTGGAGCGGTGTGTCAGCCTAACACACCGCTACACCGATCTTGGTAAAGAGCCTCCGGCGGAGGCTTTTTACCACGAGATCGCCACTAGGACCACCAGGGAAGGGGCAACATGTGGATGGCCAGGTATGTACCCCATGGCCATCCACATGTGCCCAATCTGTGCCAATCAGTGCCCACAAATGGGCACTGATTGGCACCATTATGGTCCAGCAATGCCCCCAATATGTTTTATGAGTGCCACCTGTCATTGCCCATCGGTGCCACCTGTCAGTGCCCATCTGTGCCCATCAGTGCCCACCTATCAGTGACCATTAGTGCCACCCATATGTACCAATCAATGCCACCTACGAGTGCCCATCAGTGCTGCCTATGAGTGCCCATCAATGCCGCCTATGAGTGCCCATCAGTGCCGCCTATGAGTGCCCATCGGTGCCACCTATGAGTGCCCATCAGTGCCGCATACCAGTGCCACCTATCAGTGCCCATCAGTGCCACCTATCAGTGCCCATCAGTGCCACCTATCAGGGCCCATCAACAGTGCCCGTCAGTGCCACCTCATCAGTGCCACCTCATTGGTGCCACCTCATCGGTGCCCATCAGTACCACCGTATCAGCGCCCGTCAGTGCAGCCATATCAGTGCCCGTCATTGAAGGAGAAAACGTGCTTATTTACAAAAAAATTTAACAGAAACAAAGAAAAACTTGGGTTTTTCTTCAAAATTTTCGGTCTTTTTTTATTTGTTGCGCAAAAAATAAAAACCGCAGAGGTGATCAAATACCACCAAAAGAAAGCTCTATTTGTGGGAACAAAATGATAAAAAATTTGTTTGGGTAGAGTGTAGCATGACCGCGCAATTGTCATTCAAATTGCGACAGCGCTGAAAGCTGAAAATTGGCCTGGGCGGGAAGGTGTCTAAGTGCCTGGTATTGAAGTGGTTAAACAAGGAATGTAAACATCCCTTGTTATAGAAAATAATTGAAAAAAGCATGACAGGATCTCTTTAATGTGTGATCTGGGGTCAAAAAGACCTCAGATCTCACATTTACGCTTAAATGCAATTTTTTAAAAAAAAGTCTTTTTTTTTTTTTTTTTTTTTTATAAAAAAAAAAATTCCCTATTAAGACCTTTGGGCAGAAGTGATGTTTGATGTCACTTCCGTCATCCAATGGTATGGAGCTAATTGGGGGCCATCTTTCCCTCACTCAGCTCCATGTTACTGAGGGGAGAGGACACAATCGTCTCCCCCGCTACCGACGGCTCCAGTAAGCGGTGGAGACCACCGGGGAGTGGCGGGGACCACAGGGGAGCGGCGGGAGGGGCACCTCTCCCGCTCGACGATAAAAGTGGTCTTGCGGCAAATCCGCTGCTGAGACCACTTTTATCTGAAAGCGGACCGCCCACTGTTTAAAAAAATACCGGGGTTATGGCAGCTATCTCTTGCCATAACAACGGTATTCCACTTCAAACAGCCAACGTACAACGATGGCGGGTGGTCGGCAAGTAGCTAACAAACAAACCAAAAGTGATGGAAATCCTTGTCACTTCCAGCTTCTGACATCACAGTGGGGGGGGGAACAACAGGAGTTTCTCTCGCTCCTTTGAATACAACCGATGCGACATGTCACATTGGTCCCGGGTTCTCAGTGGGTCAATAGAGCCTGGGAAAGGCGGCAGGGGGATGGGGGGGGGGCTCTCTTCCTCCTCCTGGAAAAGTAATTATGCAGCTGTAGATAACTTTTACAAAAAAGAGAATTGCCGGATGAAAAAAAATGATATCAGGATCGTGGGTGCAGCCATGGTCCTGGTATCACAGCTTGTTCCCTACAATGTATGGGTCATTTCTGATGACAGGAAGCTGTTGAAGACCCTGGTACAGAAAAATAACCGATCTGCCAGAAATACACTTAACTCCTAATTTTCTGTTGTGAGCTGACAACACGTTGCCTTTCCTGAACTGAAATCACTGAAGTCCTGCCTTGTTACCATTTCCTAAACTACAGAATTCCCCTCTACTGATTTCCACAACACAGGGAATTATTGTTTTGCAGTTCCAGATAGGAATTAGGAGGACAAATTACACTCAACACAGACCGCAGTTTTCTAAGAATGTGCATTAGAAGCTGCAGCAAATCATTTAGAGGCCCACCTCATTCCCTGGCAGAAGGACATCTGGCAGCTTCTAGTCCTTTCCTTCTGTAGCACTACCCCTGTAAAGGCTGCTGGATTTGTTGGGTCTTTCCCCTTTGCACAGCCAGGCAACAGAAATTTCCACGCTTTCTCAAAGGCTCAATGAACAGTCCAGGGGATTTTGTTTTGTTTTGGCTATTTAAGCAATAGCTTGAATAGAGAAGAATAGGGATCCACGGGATGCCCACAACCAGGGCTGGACTGGGACAAAAATGTGGCTCTGGACTTTATCCAGACTGGCCCACTTTTAATGAATAAAATGCTGCCCCTCCCCAAAAAAAAAAAATCACACCCACCAAAAGGACCCCACATCCATTATTGAATATCATGAGAGGGTGAGAGAGAGAGGTGGGAGTGAGAGAGAGGGGGGTTGAAAGAAAGGGGTGAGAGGGGGTGGATGAGACAGAGAGAGAGGGGGTGAGTGTAAGAGAGAGGGAGTGTTTGCTGCCACACTCCCGCTGCTGCCGAACACTGCATAAAAACTGGCCCACTGAGCCATCGGCCCACCGGGAAACTCCCTGTAGTCCCATTGGCCAGTACATGCCTGCCCACAACTGAAGAACCTGAACACAGTTTGAGACATGTAGAAATAGAGGACTTGCTAATGTCTCTGGCTGCTAGTAACTCACTTCAAAAGTGCTCTTCACCCGTGGATTGATGGTGCAGCTGTGGTAACAGTAACAAAAGAGGTTCCAAACTGAAGATGCAGTTGCTACTCCTTGCGGGAAAAACCAAAGCATCTGGCTACTGCTGTCCCAAGCTAGAGATATGAGGCTTCTCCTGGCCCTAGACATGTAAAGTATTACAGGAAAAAATGTCAAATTAACTGTGCAACAAAAAATTAAAATAAATTATGAACCATCTATGCTGCAGAGTCCTATGTATGACACAAACACACAGAAAACAAATGAGAAAAAAAGTTGACTCGCGCTAAAAACAAAAAAAAGGCTAACGTGTATGAAGCTGAAAAATCCCAGCCTGTTTGTGATATCTTAGACATTGAAGAAATGTAACGAAAATATATATCAAGTTGGGAGATGAATACCACTACCCCTTAACAGGTATGTATAACCAATAGCGACTCAAATTGGTACCTAAACCAAAACAAACCACTTAAATTGGCAAAGTGGATATCTGCTTGAAAAAGAAAATAGTGTAAAAAAAAAAAAAAAAGTCCATGTACAAAAAACACCATAACGTGCTGTGATGAAAACAAAAAAGGTGTCCAATTGTATATAGTCCCAAATGTGTGGGTCCACCACCATGAATGAAGTGCCTGGCCATTTACCGGAACCCCATGACCCCCCGTTACAGAGGGTCTAAATGGGCATTGAAGTCATGCTGCATCCGACAGCCTGGGGACCCGAAAGGAGACTGGATGGAAATCTCTGGAGTTTGTAGTGCTGTAAAGGTTGGGTACAGGTGGATCTCCAGGGAAAAAAAAGGCAAAGCTCAGCCCTCAATGGAATGCCAACGTCATGTGGGGAAAACAAAAGGAGGCTCCCATAGTGTAAAATCACTTAAAAATTTATTGAAAAATGTAGTAAACACTCACATTTAAAATAGCACTTTTCCTCAGATGAAAGGCAGTCTGTGACACCGGCCGGATGTACACAGGCCGCCCGTCCTACTGGAGTAACAACGACAGAGGGAGGTGAAGCGATGACACAGCTCAGCCCTTTTTTTTTTTTTTCTTTTTTACACTATTTTCTTTTTCAAGCAGATATCCACTTTGCCAATTTAAGTGGTTTGTTTTGGTTTAGGTACCAATTTGAGTCGCTATTGGTTATACATACCTGTTAAGGGGTAGTGGTATTCATCTCCCAACTTGATATATATTTTCGTTACATTTCTTCAATGTCTAAGATATCACAAACAGGCTGGGATTTTTCAGCTTCATACACGTTAGCCTTTTTTTTGTTTTTAGCGCGAGTCAACTTTTTTTCTCACATGTAAAGTATTACAGCCTTACTATCCTCACTGTACAGGCTTGCAGTAACATAATGTAGCACCCTCTACCTAGTGTAGGTGCTAGAGTTAGATTTTTGGTTAGTACAGGTATCACTGTACAGGCTTGCAGTAACATAATGTAGCACCCTCTACCTAGTGTAGGTGCTAGAGTTAGATTTTTGGTTAGTGCAGGTATCACTGTACAGGCTTGCAGTAACATAATGTAGCACCCTCTACCTAGTGTAGGTGCTAGAGTTAGATTTTTGGTTAGTACAGGTAAATTTAGGCAGGCCTAGAATTAGGCTAGGCCTGTTTGTTTTTGATCTTTTGGGCTGGGAGTGATTTAGAGTAGCAGCAGGCGACTGACATGCATCAGCACTTTTCTGGTACCTAAACCTGGCTTCTAGAGGATTGTAGAAGAGAGGCGGGTAAGAGGAGTGGAGTGGCATGGTCGTTCCCCAGACGACGTCAGTGATTACACGAAACGTACGTCGGGAGGTTGACGCTCTGACATCATCGCACCCAACTACGAACGGGCGCTCGCTTGCTGGCTGGCGAATGCTCTTTTTTATACTTCAAATTTGTAAGTGTTTTACCTTATTTTAATAAAAGTTCCTATCAGATTCACGCTATGGCTGCCTTTCTTCTACCCCTATGGTATTGATTCGGGTTGGTGTTTGGTTGGATTCATGCTGTACGGAGGGCTACTGCTGATAGGATATTGTGACTCATTCTACACGCCCATCATCCCTAGCGGTATCTGGAGTAGTGGTTACGTCAAGTTGCCTGACCGGGATACAGTCTTAAGATGTGCCTTATAGTGCTTCCCATCTGGTAAGCGCATATATGTGATGGTGAAGGATCACTTTGCTGGGTGTACCTAATTTTCACTTTCCCACTTGCTATTCACAGAGAACTATTGAAGGACCCTTCTAGATCTTTTCACGTCTATGGACTTTGTCATAAAAAAATTTTTTATAATTATTACTCTAATGATCTGATTTTATTGGACGTTTATGTGGGCTTCCAGTGTATATATTGATTTATTGCATTATTGATTTTTGTGCAATTTCACTTCGTAGCGCAGTTTTTTCCTTTTATTTTTCTTGTGTTTTAGGGAGCCCTGACCAATCTCCAACTAGGATTGACAGGGGGCAGGCCTCCTTAAAATACCCAGGGTCAGCCTGGCTGAGGAGGAGTCGTTCAGGTGGAAGAACTAGAGATGGAGTGTTAGGCTGTCTGGGCCTTTGAGGGAACCTCCCAGTTTGGAGAGGGTGAGTGACCTTTGGCCAGGAGCTCAGAGCTGAACAGGGACCCCATACAACCCTAGGGGTGTCCTGAACAGGAGCAAGAGGGGACAGCGGGGAATACTGCCGGACAAGTCTCCAGGCGGGATTCACCAGGTGTCAGTGAGGGAGAGCTGAGAAAGGCATGCCAGGAACTGGATGTAGAGCCATTTGGGAGAGACTGTGATGTTACTAATGCAGCACCCCTCGCAAATTTACTTGCCAAGAGTAGTTTTCCTGGTTGATTGATAGAGATCTATTGATTTCTCCCTAAGTTTGGTCTTGTTGCACTTTTCTGTTCTACCACTAGGTGGCCGGGTACTTGGTGGTACTAGATTTGAGAAGGGCAACTCAAGGTCAGGTTATGGGTATGTGGGTGTCTCAGCCAATGGGCAGGAGTTTTCTTGGATCCCTTGGCCTGCTGGGAGAGCCTATATATTCGGGTGGAGTCAGGTGATCTATGTTCTGTGCCACCTGGATGGCTGTCTGGGTGGACATGTGTTGTATTGCCTGGGCTGCTAGGCCTGGAATTGGGCCTATCCGGGGCACATCTGGGTGCTAGGCTGTCTGAAGGCCCATCCAGAAGCAAGAGCAGTGTAGGGTTGGGACTGTGGCTTGCAGTCCAACCAGAAGTGATGGTTCTGCCGGCCAAGGAACCTGTCGTGATCGAAGGTAGAGGGGAAGCTGACGCCACTAAGGGACCAACCACCTTATTACCAGGGACCACAGTGAGTAACTGAAGCAAGTACTAGAGCAGAATTCTCACCAACCAGGGATGGTGAAGAATCGGGAAACTTCAGTGGGTATCAAGCTAGGGACCCAGCCAGCAGAGGTGACGCTTGCAGAGCGGCCCTGTGTGTCAAGCTATGGACCCAGCAGGCCAGTGGGGTGAAGCTTGAGAAGTATTGGGAGTGCCAAGCTAGGGACCCAGCAGGGAGGTGGGGGTGACGCTTGAGGAAGATACAACCGTAAGGATTTAAGGAGCTAAAGGGATTTAGTGGCAGTGAATCAGTGGGTCTAATGAGAGACCACAAGCTTATTAGGCTGAAGAACTACAAGAAGAGATTGTAGTGGAAGTGAAAGAAACTGTTACGTTTGTGTTAGGAACTGTTAAAGACTGTTGCAATAGGAGACAGCATTCCTGCACATGCAGATGTGGCGTCTTGCTGGATGCCTTTCCCTGCATGGCTGTCCTCCTATTGAAATTTTAGAGTCTGCCAATTGAACTTGCAACTACCAAAGGGTGTCCTGACCCTAACCCTCTTTTCCCCAAAAAGTTTGTTAGAGAAATAAAATCTCTTTTGCATTCAAGAAGTGTCTGGCGCCCAATGATTTTAACCTCCTTGCACCCGCCATGCCTCACAACCCACCATATACAGAAGGATGTCAGCTATCTCTGGCCCTGGAGGTTCTCATTAGACCAAAAGAGGCCTGGGACCTTGCTACACTGACACTGAAGTCAGGCGGCTGCAGCCATAAGGGCTGTAAGAGTCTGCACAGGACTGACTGGGATGAGTAGTCCACCTTGTTACAGCTAGCACTTTGTTGCTACACCAAAGGGGCCCACGGTCCCTGCCAGCAAATGGCAATTTCTAAGGTTTGACTGTGATAGAGTTAGGCCTACCATGTGCTAGCTGTGTCAGAAACCAAGTATTGCACAAGAGAGAGAGAGAAACAGTCTGCAAATAGGCGTTGTGCTGGAGGAGATGCCTACCATCTCCATCTGCCTCAGCTAGAGGAATCTTAAATGGCCCTGGGGCAAGTCTGTTACTTCTCCAATTTGGACCTTTCCAATGCCTATTGGAATTTACCTGTCAGAGAGGAAGACTGAAAGAAAACAACTTTCATTATACTGTTAGGGTCATATGAGTTTAAACTGATGCCTTTCAGAACTATCATTCTTAGTACCTTTCAGACATTGATGAAAAGATGACTGGGGGACCTCAACTTTGACACCATCTTCATTTAACTGCACTGTTAATGTCTTCTCCAAGACATCTGAGAAACACTTCCGCCACTTGGACCAGGTGCTAATCAGACTGGCGCAACACGGGCTCAAGTTGAAACCTTACAAATGTCAATTGTTGCAAAACCACATATAGTACTTGGGACACTTGATGAAAGCAGAAGGGGTGTCCCCAGGCATAACCAAGATTCAAGCCATAAAGGATTGGTTCGTCCCAACTAACCTCACAGAACGGAGAGCCTTTTTGAAACTTGTGAGGTATTATAACTGATTTTATCCCCAAGTATCCTCAGATTGCTGCACCCCACTTGCACCCCTCACACAACTTTGATGCAGACACTCTACACAGCATAAAGGCAAGTTGTCTTCCTCTATCTGAGCGCAGTGGGACAAGGCCCAACAGGAGGTGTTTGGGACACCTAAAGAAGTGTTGACCACGGACCCCCAACTGGCGTGTGCAGGTTATATCAAGCAGTTCCAGGTGTACACCAATGGCAGTACTCAGGGGCTTTTGGCAGTGCTTGTCCCAGAACAGCATGGGTTTGAGCGGGTCTTTGCTTATGCCAGTTGCAGCCTGAGGCCCACTGAGAGAAATCCCCACAATTACAGCTTGTTCAAGTTGACTCTAGTGTGGGCCATTACTGAGAAGTTTGCAGAGCATTTGATAGGAGGGCAAGTAGCCTTATCATGCTATCTTCTTGAGCAGCCACAGGAGGAAAAGAATCAGATGCGGGTAGATTCCGAAGTGGCACTCATAAGAACGACCTATGTCACATTTGAGACACATGTGGCTAACCAGTGGATAAAGAATTCACAGGTGGTATCAGAGGTTTACTTCTTAAAATAATGGACTGCTCTGCCAAAAAAGGACCCTGAAGGCTCACCTACCAGGAACTCCAAATATGTTCAAGTGTTGTTCAACAGTAGGATTGCCTGGAGATGTATTGTATCACAGGGCCCCTGTGCCAGTGACAATAAGACATATACCAGCTGGTAATGCCACAGTCCACCACTCTAGGGGTTTGTCAAATACTACATCAGATCAATGTTCATGTGGGGGGCACATCGGATAGAGGTCTATACCTGATGGTTCTTCTACTGTCCAGGACTGTCTAATTGGGTGCACACGGTGTGTCAAGAGTGTCGTAGCTGAGCACTGCATAAAGGTCTGGCCCAACAAACCCCTTTAGATATTATGGATTTTCTATTGGTGGCAGAGTCTATTCAGGGTGTAAATTTGCTCTGGTATTTGTTGACCACTTTTCCAAGTTTGCTGTGGTGGTACAGACTCGATATCAAGCTGCTGTCACCATGGCTAATTTTTTCTGGTCTTATGTAGTGCAAACTTATGGGTTCCTGAAAAGCATCTTGTCTGACCAGGGTCCTAACTTTGAGTCACAGGTATTCATGGAATTGTGTTAAATTTATGGGATCAAAAAGTTACAAAATGTGGAAAATTTCAAGGCACTGTATACATGAATTAACTATATTCAAGTATGTTATTTATGTGGAATATATGTTCATATATATCATTTTCAATATATCCAGAAGATGGCGCTGTTTTTTTATTTATTACTTTTCAGTCGGGATTGTTGTTACTGACTGATTTATTTGTTTGGCTGCCTGCATTAGGTTGGTCTTTCTATGTGTTGACACCTAATGTTTTAGTCAGACCACAAGAACCGGGATGGTATTTGTATTTTTCTTTCTCCAGATTGGAATATATTCAGTTATCTGACTGGTGGTTCCATTATTTCTGGGTTTTGGAACTCAATGTGGGTGGATTGAACAACCGGCTTCTTCGTATCTGTCAGAAACCATGAATCAGATTGAGAAAGAAGTACAGTTAAATCTCACTTGTTTAATAATAATAAAAAAAGAGTAAACGTAGTCAAAACATAGCTAGAGTTCAGGAACCGGAACGGATAGTCAGACAAGCCAAAACGTCAGGGGGCCAGAGATGAGTGTAGTAGAACAGCAAGCAGGAATTGGAGCCAGATGGAATGTCAGCCAAGCAAGTCTTTAACAGGAACACAGGAGAGTGTCTCTAGCCGCTTGCTGACCAGTGCACGATGATATACATAATATGATAAACTTAACATTAATAAATCACCGGGACCAGATGGCTTGCACCCGAGGGTATTTAGGGAACTCAGTCAGGTAATTGCCAGACCATTGTTCCTAATTTTTACTTGAAGTGTACTGACTGGAATGGTACCAGCTGATTGGAGAAAATCCAATGTAGCACCAATATTTAAAAAGGGCCCAAAATACATCCCTGGGAATTACAGACCAGTTAGCCTAACATCAATAGTATGTAAACTCTTGGAGGGGATGATAAGAGACTATATACAAGATTTTAGTAATGAGAACAGTATAATTAGCAGTAATCAGCATGGATTCATGAAGAATCATTCTTTCCAAACCAATCTATTAACCTTCTATGAGGAGGTCAGTTGCCATCTAGATAAAGGAAGGCCCGTAGACGTTGTGTATCTGGATTTTGCAAAAGCATTTGACACAGTTCCCCATAAAAGTTTACTGTACAAAATAAGGTCCGTTGGCATGGACCATAGGGTGAGTACATGGATTGAAAACTGGCTATAAGGGTGAGTTCAGAGGGTGGTGATAAAGGGGGAGTACTCGGAATGGTCAGGGGTGGGTAGTGGGGTTCCCCAGGGTTCTGTGCTGGGACCAATCCTGTTTAATTTGTTCATAAACGGCCTGGAGGATGGAGTAAACAGTTCAATTTCTGTATTTGCGGATGATACTAAGCTAAGCAGGGCAATAACTTCTCCGCAGGATGTGGAAACCTCGCAAAAAAATCTGAACAAATTAATGGGGTGGGCAACTACATGGCAAATGAGGTTCAATGTAGAAAAATGTAAAATAATGCATTTAGGCGGCAAAAATATGAATGCAATTTATACACTGGGGGGGAACCTCTGGGGGAATCTAGGATGGAAAAGGACCTGGGGGTTCTAATAGATGATAGGCTTAGCAATGGCATGCAATGCCAAGCTGCTGCTAACAAAGCAAACAGAATATTGGCATTAAAAGGGGGATCAACTCCAGAGATAAAACGATAATTCTCCCGCTCTACAAGGCTCTGGTCCAGCCGCACCTAGAGTATGCTGTCCAGTTCTGGGCACCGGTCCTCAGGAAGGATGTACTGGAAATGGAGCGAGTACAAAGAAGGGCAAAGCTAATAAAGGGTCTGGAGGATATTAGTTATGAGGAAAGGTTGCGAGCACTGAACTTATTCTCTCTGGAGAAGAGACGCTTGAGAGGGGATATGATTTCAATATACAAATACCGGACTGGTGACCCCACAATATACAAATACCGTACTGGTGA
The DNA here is from genome assembly GCA_037952925.1 of Lithobates clamitans. Lineage (NCBI taxonomy): Eukaryota > Metazoa > Chordata > Amphibia > Anura > Ranidae > Lithobates > Lithobates clamitans. The sequence goes on from JBBGZY010001668.1 coordinate 2,484,288, forward strand.
CCCCACAATAGGGAAAAAACGTTTAACAATATAATAATAGGGAGTTTAACAAGACTCATGGCCACTCATTAAAATTAGAAGAAAAGCGATTTAACCTTAAACTATGTAGAGGGTTCTTTACTGTAAGAGCGGCAAGGATGTGGAATTCTCTTCCACAGGCGATGGTCTCAGCGGGGAGCATCGATAGTTTCAATAAACTATTGGAAAAGCACCCAAACGACTGCAACATACAGGGATATACAAGGTAATACTTATATATAATCACACACATAGGTTGGACTTGATAGACTTATGTAATGGCACGTCTGCGCAAATGGACATACAGGTACATCCCCTTTAAGATGTGGCATTGTGGGCGCGCCTGCCGCATGCTCCGTGAACGTGCCTGCGGACTCAATGTCGGCCGATGCCCTGCGATCATGTCACGGAGTGGCAGAACGAGGAGATGCCTATGTAAACAAGGCATTTCCCAGTTCTACCTTGTGACATGACAGAAATCTACAGCTCCCTGTCATTGGGAGCAGTGATCGCTGTCATGTCCTAGGTAGTCCAAACCCCCACAGTTAGAATCACTTCCTAGGACACACTTAATCCCTTGATCGCCCCCTAGTGTTTAACCCCTTCCCTGCCAGTGTCATTTACACAGTAAGCATTTTTATAGCACTGATCGCTGTATAAATGACAATGGTCCCAAAATAGTGTCAAAAGTGTCCGATGTGTCCGCCATAATGTCGCAGTCACAATAAAAATTGCAGATCGCCACCATTACTAATAAAAAAAAATAATAATAAAATGCCATAAATCTATTCCCTATTTTGTAGACGCTATAACTTTTGCGCAAACCAATCAATATACGCTTATTGCGAATTTTTTTTTTTACCAAAAATATGTAGAATACCTATCGGCCTAAACTGAGGGAAAAATTTTTTTTTTATATATATTTTTTGGGGATATTTATTATAGCAAAAAGTAAAAAATATTGCTTTTTTTTCAAAATTGTCCCTCTTTTTTTGTTTATAGCACAAAAAATAAAAAAGCGCAATTGTCAGTTAAAGCGACACAGTGCCGTATCGAAAAAAGTGCTCTGGTCATGAAGGGGGTCAATTCTTCCGGGGCTGAAGTGGTTAAATATGTGACCAAGGCGAAGGCAGAGATCATCTGAGCTGGATGGCTTAAGTAGGCAGGACTGATGAGCAGGATATCATCAACAGGTGAGTCAGTGTGGAGAGATAGGAGCTGGCAATTAGCCGACAGCTGAGCGGCCAGCTCAGAGAAGGAAGGGCTGAGACCAGCCCTGACAGTACCCCCTCCTCAATTACCCCTCCCCTTTGGAGGACCACCAGGCTTAGGGGGAAAACGTCTATGGAAATCACGGAGGAGGACAGGGGCATGTACGTCCGAGGATGAGACCCAAGAGCGTTCCTCTGGACCGTACCCTCTCCAATGCACCAGGTACTGTATGCGCCCATGGAACCTACGGGAGTCAACGATGGACTGTACGCGATCTCACTCCTCTCACCGTTCACTGTGTCTAACACACAGGCACATCGGATGACGTCACTGGCTCCTCCCGACGTGACCCTTGATAAAGTCACGTGACATGTGACGCAACGCGTCGGGAGGAGCCAGTAACGTCATCTGATGTGCCTGTGTTTTGGACACAGTGAACGGTGAGAGTGATGGGGTTCAAAGCACTGTTACTTTGTATCCCATATGAGTGTAAACACATATGCTTAACAAAGAAAGTACCATAGAGGCTGTGATCATTGCGCAATGATATTCTTTATTTTGGTTACATGAATGCAATACATGATGGGAGGAATTTAAAAAACAACCAGCTGGGTGCATCAGAAGTGCAGGGGAGAGACTTACGTTCCAGATAGTTATCTACTGAAGCAATCAGCAACAGTGAACTGTGGTGGTTCTTTCCCCTATGCTTACCTATAACTTCTGTTTATACATCCCTCCAGGGATTTTGATATATACATTTTTTTGTCCTACTGTTTGATTGATTATATCCTATGCAGGTTGATATTTTAGGGATCGATATCTGCCTTATGCACGTGTTTTTGTATTTTTATTGAGGTAACTCACCAAGTATTTATGTTTTTATGGTATGCTTAATTGCTACAATACTCAACATTTTCACTTTAATAGGAAGTTAATCTTAGCGCACTATTCATTGACAGATTTACTCACATCGTAGTGTAATCAGAACACTTTTTCACATGGGTGCTGCTTGATTATTTGGTTATTTCCTATTTTTTCACTTCATATATACTATTTTTCATTCATATTTTTGCACATAATATATTCTTTTACACATCTTGTCAGATATTTTTCACATATCAGCGCTTTAGTACAATATTTACAAGCCGAATTCCCAACTGTGCACAAAAGGCTCGCCAGAACCAGGACACAAACCAACTACCCCTGTTCAAGACAATCACCTTGGGTAGCCCATGTACCTTAAGTGGAATACAATGAGACATTTTCGAGAACCGGTCAACCACCATAAGAATAACTGTGTTGCCCTGGGAGTTGGGTAACTCCACAATGAAATTCATTGTGTCGTGGAGTCTTACTCTGAGCACAGATGGAACAGGCAGCTACGAAGGCAGTTACATCAGCACGTAGACTAGGCCATCAGAATTGTTGGGAAATTGACCAAAAGAGTTGATTCTTCCCAGGGTGGCCAGCAGCTTTGGGAGAATGGTAAGTCTGGAGCACGGCAGTATGGAGACTCTCTGGGACATAGCAGCGATTACAAGGTTTCTCAGGAGAGCATGAACCTGGGCAGCAAGAATTTTGTCACCCAAAGGAGAAGTGAGACTGGTGCGAACCGTAGCCAGAATACGATCAGGAGGAATCACAGGAACAGGAACAGACTCCATCTTGGAAGTGGAGGAAAATTGTTGTGACAAAGCGTCAGCCCTTACATTCTTAGTACAGGTAAGAATGAGACAATGTAATTGAAACGAGACAAGAAAAGAGCCCATCGTGCCCTTCTGGGAGAGAGGCGTTTATCCTCAAACAAGAATGTGAGATTCTTATGGTCAGTAAGAAAGAGAACTGCCACAGTGGTACCTTTGAGGAGATGTCTCCATTCTTTCAGGGCTAAAATGATCGCTAACAGCTCTCTGTCACCAATCTCATAATTGCACTCCGCAGGTGACAATTTCTTGGAAAAGAAGCCACAAGGATGCATAACGCTCTCAGAGTTAGGACGTTGAGACAGAAGAGCGCCAACTCCAGTCTCAGAAGCATCAACCTCAAGGATAAAAGGTAGTGTAGGATCAGGATGTGCCAACACAGGAGCAGAAACAAAGGCAGCCTTGAGACTCTCAAAGGCCTTAATGGACTCCGGAGACCAACACTGGGGGTTACCGTCCTTTCTGGTCATATCAGTCTGAGAAGCAGAGAAATGTAATGCACACAGTGCTCTGCATGGTCTGAGGAGCATAACATGTAATGCACACAGTGCTCTGGATTGTCTGAAGAGCGGAGACATGTAATGCATACAGTGCTCTGGATGATCTGAGGAGCTGTGACATGTAATGCACACAGTGCTCTGGATGGTCTGAGGAGCGGAGATATGTAATGCACACAGTGCTTCGGATGGTCTGAGGAGCGTAACATGTAATGCACGCAGTGCTCTGGATGGTCTGAGGAGTAGAGAAATGTAATGCACACAGTGCTCTGGATGGTCTCAGAAGCAGTGACATGTAATGCACACAGTGCTCTGGACGATCTGAGGAGCAAAGATATGTAATGCACACAGTGCTCTAGACAGTTTGCGGAGTGGAGACATGTAATGCACACAGTGCGCTGGATGGTCTGAGGAGCGGAGACATGTAATGCACACAGTGCTCTGGATGGTCTGAGAAGCAGTGACATGTAATGCACACAGTGCTCTGGATGGTCTGGGGAGCAGAGATATGTAATGCACACAGTGCTCTGGATGGTCTGGGAAGCCGTGACATGTAATGCACACAGTGCTCCGGATGGTCTGAGGACCGAAGACATGTAATGCACACAGTGCTCCAGATGGTATGAGGAGCAGAGACATGTAATGCACACAGTGCTCTAGACAGTCTGAGAAGCGGTGACATGTAATGCACACAGTGCTCTGCATCGTCTGAGGAGCGAAGACATGTAATGCACACAGTTCTCCGGATGGTCTGAGAAGCGGTGACATGTAATGCACACAGTGCTCCGGACGGTCTGAGAAGCGGTGACATGTAATACACACAGTTCTCCAGATGGTCTGAGGAGCGGAGACATGTAATGCACACAGTGCTCCAGATGGTCTGAGGTGTGGAGACATGTAATGCACACGGTGCTGTGGATGGTTTGAGGGGTGGAGACATGTAATGCACACAGTGCTCTGGACAGTCTGAGAAGCGGTGACATGCAATGCACATAGTGCTCCGGTTGGTCAAGGGAGCGGAGACATGTAATGCACAGTGCTCCGAGTGGTCTGAGAAGTGGTAACATGTAATGCACACAGTGCTCTGGATGGTCTGAGGAGCGGAGACATGTAATGCACACAGTCCTCTGCATGGTCTGAGGTGTGGAGACACGTAATGCACACGGTGCTCTGGATGGTTTGAGTGGTGGAGACATGTAATGGACACAGTGCTCTGGACAGTCTGAGAAGCGTTGACATGCAATGCACATAGTGCTCCGGTTGGTCAAGGGAGCGGAGACATGTAATGCACACAGTGCTCTGGATGGTCTAAGGAGTGGAGACATGTAATGCAGACAGTGCTCTGGATGGTCTGATGAGCGGAGACATGTAATGCACACAGTGCTCCAGATGGTCTGAGAAGTGGTGACATGTAATGCACACAGTGTGTTCAGACTAAGAGGCCAGCCACTCACACCTGGCTGTTTTTTTTAATCTCTCCTCTAAACATGGCCCCACCCCAGGCCCTATCAGGGAACCCTATATTAACCTGTGCACTGCAATCCAGCAGTGCTGATCAACCATTGTGTGTTAGCTTTCGTGTTCGTATTCCTGTCTGCTCGTGACCCTGACCTTTGGTGTGTCCCCAACTATCCCTGTTTGCCTGTGACCCTGAACCTTGGCATGAACTCTGTTGTCCTTGTCTGCTTGTGGCCCCGACCTTAGCTTATTCCCTTACTATCCCTATCCTCCTGTTGCCTACTGTGAGTGTGAGCTGGGGGACCCTGGGGGTCGCGACCTGGAGCCAGTTGCAGCCCAGTCTATCCTCACCACTAGAGGCTCTGGTGAACACCTGCTGGCTCTTAGACTCCGCGCCCTAGGGAATCTTACGCTCTAACCCCAGTGGGATCCGTGTTGGTGTTCCAGTGGCCCTGCCTTCCTTAACACCCTGACTCTCACCCTCAGCAGTCAGCCGTAGGGTCCATTACCTTGCGGTGCACTCCTGATCCCAACGGTGTGCATCTGTCACCTAGCCTCAAGGTGACCTGACAAACAATCAACAGATAAAAGTCTCTCCCTCACATTTTCATTTCCGTTTTAGTTCATTGACGAAAGTGGTAATTGATTTTCATCATACTTTTCGTCAATTGCCGAAAATTTGGGGTCATTTTTGTTGTTTTCATCACTGGAAACATGCCAGTGACAAAATTTATGACAAAAATGTTTTTGTTGGTGAAATTAACACTGCTGGCCCAATTACAAACATATCCAAATGACAGACTGACAAGACACAATGCAGTAACTATTCTTTATTGGGTGAAGTAAACACAGAAACAGGAATCACTGATATAACCTGAGAAACAATTAGGATTCCAGAGAACAAATCTAATGGCACCAACTGAAAAACAAACCAATACCATGGCTTGGCTGGGCCTTCACAGGGTGCTCTTGGCTAGTAGAACATCTCTAGCAGGGTGAAGTCTGCTTTGACATGACTTTGTCCCATATTCCTGGGTGCTGTCTCAGGCTAGCTGTGAGGTCAGACAGGGCACCCCTCCACAGCCATCCGACAATGTAGCTAGCAAAGAGACAGCTATTTTTAAAGGGGCACTTTTCTCCCTCACAAGTAATGCAGGGGGAAGGGGGCTTTCAGCCAAAATGTTCAAGTGCTTGTAGATGGTGAACAGACCCTTCCGTCAAAGTAGCCATCTCCTTGCTAGCTGCATTGGCCGATGGATGTGGAGGGAGGAGGGGCGCCCTATCTGACCTCACAGCTAGCCTTAGATAGCACCTAGGAACATAGGACAAAGTACCACATCTCCCCCGGGAGGCAGAGAACACATTAATAAAAATAGAAGTGAGACTTCTTCTTGAATAATGATATGTAATTTTTGGTAAAAATCCTTCTTGTAGACCAAATGTAACAACAACGGCCTCTCCTCTTAGAGAATCTACAAATGAACGAGCACACAAATGTGAATAATTAAGCTGGATGAGGACTAATTCTATCACACGTCATGTATAACTCAGGCCAAGGAAGTGGCTCGTGGGATCTCCCACATTCTGGACAGGAATATGTCTTCTCCCCAGTAGGGATGAACTTGGGCTTGTTCAGATCCTAATCCTAACCAACGTAAGCAAGCCCACTAGGAAGCTGTCAATGTGCTGGGTCAGTCATCAGTAATTCTATAATATAGCTTACCTGTAAATACAGTAAATATCTGCCAAATGTGCACTGTTTGGGAGATATTTACTTTAGTAGGAGCCAGTGAGTTCACCGGCGCATGCGCACTGCGCTCTCAAAGATGTGGATTCTCCAATAATATCGGCCAATATTTTTTAAAAAGTGTCTCCATTTTTTAAAATCAGTATGAAACTTGGTGGTGAAGCGAACGGATTGATCAAAAGCTTCTTTTTCTATTTTAGGGAGATCATCTTGTAAATAATGTTTATAGGCCTGGTCAATAGGAGATTCCGGATAGCCTTTGTCCATGAATTTATTTTTTAATTGATTGCTTTGTTTTCTATAATCTTTTGTTTTTGTACAGTTTCGCCTGAGCCGGCAAAACTGTCCTTTGGGAATGTTTTTTGTCCACTTATGGTAATGGAAACTTTTGTAATGAAGCAGAGAATTGCCAGCTGTGGGTTTATAATAATTCTTGGCATGATTCTCATCATTCGTATGATGTAGTTCTAAGTCAAGAAAGGCTAACTTATTAGGATCTGTGATGTAAGTAAAAGACAAACCATGTGGTTTATTGTTACAGTGTTGGACAAATTCTTTGATGATATCACAGGACCATCCCAAATCATGATAATATCATCTATATATCTACCATAGAATGTCAGATGTTTTACATAAGGGTTATTCTGCCATATGTATTGGTACCCCCATAAGCCCATGGTTGGATTTGCATAAGAAGGTGTAAAATTAGCACCCATGGCGGTTCCTTGTACCTGCAGATAATATTGTTCGTCAAAAATGAAGTAGTTGTGGACCACCCGTGTGAACACCTCTTCTGCGTGAAGAAAGACCTGATCTAGAATGAAAAAGTTACCCGCACTCGGAGCAGGAATATAACACCTGCCTTGGATCTCCAGTACCATGCCTCAAGGTGTGAGGTTTCTCAGGGTCTGCAGGATATGGTGATCGGTCCGCACTGTGAAGTCCGGGGGGGGGGGCATCTGTGGGATTGGGCTTTCCTACTGGAGAACCTCTCATCGTGTTCTTATCTTCTGCTTTACCGGCTGTAGATGAAGTGAGAGAATCCTTGGAGGTTTTCCCAATGTTGTGTCAGTGTACTAAATTGTTTGATCCACCAGGTAAACTGATTCTCTCTCACCTCTCAAATGACCCTCAAAGGGGTCTTTTGGACCTCTTATCTATCAACATCGCCATTCATGAAGAATGACTGGAAAGTAAAAAGGACCAACCAGTATTCAAGTAGAACTGAAAGCAAGACTATTTTTTTCATTCTGGACGTAGTAAGGGAGGGTTTTAACCCCTGTCTGGTATTTTTTGCCATCTGTGTACCATGGGGAGGTTTCCCTTCACTTTCTGTCCCATAGTCACAACAGGAAGTAGGAGGAAATCCCTGGTGGTTACCAGAACTTGCTATTGAGAGATTTCCCCATGATTCCTGTTCTGGTGATCACTCAATATTTCGGATTTTCTTTCACTCTTGGTGATAACAGTAAACATACAGATAGCTGCTCTAATCCCTCCCTACTCTATACAAAACTAAACAAATGTTTCACCTTCAGTTATTTTTTAATTTCAGAAGTAGCAATCTCTTCCTTCTATGTCCTACCTTCACTTGACTGGTGCAGCGCTTCCCAAAACTTCCTACGGGGGAACATTTCCACAATCTCCCCCCATAGCCCGGGCGGGACAACACACGCACGCTGCAGTTTCTGCTGACTTCTCCTCCCTCATAATATTACAGTGGAGGACCAGCAAAATAGTAAACAAAAACCTTGATATGCAGCTATGGGTCCTGGGTTCTGTCTGCATTGAATTTGTAGATTGATGGGAGATCTAGGTGGAGCCTCTGTACTGCTCTCTCCTTTACAATAAAGTCTCCTCTTACCCGGTGATGTGAGGGACGGCTGATTCTCCATCATGACATCCCTGTACAGATCCTTGTGTCCTTCTAAATACTCCCACTGCTCTGTGGAGAACTAGACAGTGACATTGACCCGGAAGCCTTCTTTCAGCCCCACTCGGCCTTCCTTCAAGATTAGCACCCTGGACCGGGTGTGTCCATTTTTTGCCTGAAGCGGTGTGTGCATAGTTGCCAACATTGGAAAAAAAATGTGGGATACTTTTTTGGCTGTAGGCAGAGCCGTACAATAATTAGGGGGCGGGGCATTCGTTTGTAGGCGTGGTTTAGAAAAAATACGAGTGTGGCGTGGTTTAAATGGGCGTGGCTCAAGAGGGTGTGGTTAGAGTCTGAGATGAATGAGGGATGGAGAGGGAAAGGGGAAGAGGGAAAGGGGGAGAGGGAATGGGGGAAAGGGGGAGAGGGGAATGACGGGACAGCAGCCCCAGATCCTACACAATAAAAATATGTGTATTCTAGAAAGTTTAACAATCAGCAGATAAAGATACTCCAAACACCTGGTGTTAGCACTTCAATCATCCCGGCACCATGGTTGTTATTGTGTCAGGATGATTGAATCGCATTATTTCTATTATTACATTGTAATATAAAATGAAATCATTCAACTCACCATAATGCAGAATCAGTGGGACCACTGAGCGTATCACCTGCTACGTCGCCTGCCACCAGATGCCATCAGGTATATGTGGCATAGCACATCAGGGCATATAGCACATCAGGGCACATAGCACGTCAGGGCACATAGCACATCAGGGCACATAGCACATCAGGGCACGGGGCACTTCAGGGCACATGGCACATTATGGGGCACATCAGGGCACATGGCACATTATAGGGCACATCAGGGCACATAACACATCAGGGCACGGGGCACGTCAGGGCACATAGCACATCAGGGCACATTATGGCACATGGCACATTAAGACGAGACACTGACACACACAGGGCAGAGCGGAGGGAGGATTTCCTTGTGTTCAGTGGAGAGGGGGGAGGGGTCGCCAATACCTGTAGCCAATAGGCTTCAGTGTACAATAGAATTTTCTATTTGTACACTGAAGAGAGAAGCCGATTGGCTGCCCCTCTCCCCTGCACTGAACACAAGGGGAAACAACTTATTGACTCACTCTTGGGGCGACGGCGGCCATTTTTGTGGAGCCGTTGCCGTTTTTTTACAAAAACACTCACGATTCTCTTGGGACAATCCCAAAAATTCAGGAAAACACCCGGGACAAGATTAAATCGGGACGAGGGTCCCAAAATCAGGATTGTCCCGGGAAAATCAGGACTGTTGGCAACTACGTGTGTGCACCCCTGTTCACTTTCTGTCTGTACCTGACATCAGTTCCTGTCTTCCATAGAGACTTCCTGTCTGGGTATAAGTGAGATCACCACCATGTGGAGCTCAAATGGAACAGCAGCCCTGAGAAACATCTCGTAGTGTGAACATGACCTTGCACTGTGTGTGTATGTACTGTACATTCACCGGCCACTCTATTAGGTACACTTGTTTAATTGCTTGGTAACACAAATTGCTAATCAACCAATCACATGGCAGCAACTCAATGCATTTAGGAAACTAGACGTTTCGAAGACGACTTGCTGAAGTTCAAACCGTGCATCAGAATGGGGAAGAAAAGGGATTTAAGTGACTTTGAACATGGCATGTTTGTTGGTGCCAGACGGGCTGGTCTGAGTATTTCAAAAAACGCTGATCTACTGGGATTTTCACGCACAACCATCTCTTGGGTTTACAGAGAATGGTGGAAAAAAGAGAAAACATCCAGTGAGCGGCAGTTATGTGGAGGAAAATGCCTTGTTGATGTCAGAGGTCAGAGGAGAATGGGCAGACTGATCCAGATGATAGAAAGGCAAATACATGTGCAGGATGAAAAAATTTGTTTCATTTTAATTTGTTATCTAAATAAATTTATTACATTTGTTTAATTGATTCTCGGAATTCATTTTGTTTCGTCTTCGAAAAATTAGACAGAATTCGAAAAAACTCCTCCGAATTCGAAAAAATGCATTCTGATTAAAACAAAATGTAAAAAAATTATCGAATCGGAATTTGAATTTGAAAATACCTGAGTATTGTTGCTGACCATGTCCATCCCTTTATGACTACAGTGTCCCCATCTTCTGAAGGCTCCTTCCAGCAGGATAATGCACCATGTCACAAAGCTCCAATCATCTCACCACTGGACAATGAGGTCACTGCACTCCCATGGCCTCCACACTCACCAAATCTCATCTAATAGAGCACATTTGGGTTGTGGGGGAAAGGGAGATTGGCATAATGGGTGTGCAGCCGACAAATCTGCAGCAACTGTGTGATGTTATCATGTCACTATGGAGCAAAATCTCTGAGGAATGTTTCCAACACCTAGTTGAATCTATGCCACCAAGATTGAAGGCGAAAGGGGGTCCGACCCGTTACTAGCAAGGTGTACCTAATAAAGTGGCCGGTGAGTGTATATCCTTATAGATGGGGTCATCTCCACTCCCACCAAAGGGGAGAGAAATATATTACTGTGTATAGGGCAACTTAACGCTATCCTTACCCCACATGTTCTTTTGTATCTTGTACTACCACAAATCCAACGGCTAATGGATGTGGGCTCATCCCTTCCCCTATTTGTCAATATAGTTTATCTCAAAAGGAACATTAACCAGGAGGAAAAAAATACGTAATCTAATAGATAGATTTCACTAGATTGGAACATACATGGAATGTCCTATAGTGAATTGCATTCACATTTTCATTCCGAAATGTCACACTTGAACATTGGGCTCATGGATGGAATAAATGGGCCCACAGACTGTGGTCTAGAGCATCTTTTTTCAACCAGGGTGCCTTAAGGTCACTCACTCACTTTCGGGCATAGACTCCCGCGGAAGTCTACGCCTCTTCCCGCCCCCAACCCCTCCCCCCCGCTGTCTGCTGGGAAACACACGGGTCCCAGAGACAGCAGGGACCATCCAGATTGTGCAGCGCGACTCATGCATGCGCAGTAGGGAACCGGGAAGTGAAGCCGCAACTATTCACTTCCTGATTCCCCCACCAAGGATGGCGGTGGTAGCAGTCGAGAGCCAAGCTTTTTTTTGAGGGGAACCTCCGCTTTAAGATTGTCCGTAATTTTAAAGGGTGCCTTGAGACTGTCCATAGTTTTAAAGGGTGCGTCTTGGCAAGTATGGCCTAAAGGGGGCTTTATTGATTGGCTGAAGACTTTGTACAAAGGGGCTGCAAGCTTCATGCTTGTGAATGATTGGATGGGACAGCCTTTTGAGGTTGGCTTGATTGTGCATCAGGGGTGTCATTTGAGTTCTCTGCTATATGTGTTCGCGATTGATCCCTTCATCCGGAGAATAGAGAGCGGACCATTGTACAGAGTTCCTTTGGGCATTCTTGGTGAGCCCGCTCTGAGGGTCATGGCCTATGCTGATGACGTGTCTGTTTTCATCTCTGGGACAGAGAAGGCGGAGGAGGTGGTATCGGTGATGGAGCAGTATGCTGAGGCATCTGGCTCAAAGGTCAATTAGGATATGAGTGCGGATTTTCTGGATGGGAGTGGAAGGCGATAACTTCGAGCTTGCGGACACCTTCCCAGAGCCTCGGCAGGAAATTAAAGATTTTGGCATCAAATTTGGTCCCTGGGATTATGGCCATGCAAATGGGGAAAGCAGGCTACAAGATGCAGATGCCAAGGCTGCCAGCTGGAAGGCTTTGAAACTCTCTTACAGGAAAGGGATTGACCTGATTAAAACTTACCTGATCCCGGTATTTCTTTATGTCAGCTTTGTCTGTGTTTTGTCAGTGTCTCTCTATGCGAGAATTTACAGCTGTTTCCTCCAGCTGTTATAGGGGAACAATCTGAACCTCATTAAGAGGTCAGCAACCTACCTTCCCAGGTGGATGGGTGGCCTAGGTATGGTCAACCTGGTGATATTCTATCTCTGATGTTTTTGAAACATAATTTTGGAAAAATACTGGCAGACGAACCGCCTGGGTGGGTTGGTATTTTTCAGTCCTGGTTTAGGCATTTTCTGAGAAGCTGGGAGAATGGTGGGCCAGTGAAAAGCCTGACAGCCTGACAATCTCCCGGCTTATGTTGCCCCGTGCCTGAAAATGCTTCAGCAGTGGCGAGTGACGGCGAAGAAAATTAAGTCTCTTCCTAGGAAGGCCCTGGAGAGGAGGGTTGTTAAATCTGCCTTTAGCGAGCCACTGGCCTTGAGGGATTGCCCAGGCTCTTTTACGAGGAAGGGTCTACGTTTGACTAATCTGGAGAGAATCCCTTTAAAGTTTTGGGATTTGGCCTGGCTCTCGTTCCATGGCAGACTCTATGTGAAGGGCAACTTGAAGCATTGCTCTGCGGAGAACCGTGGTTGTCCAAGAGTGGGGTGTGGAGGAGACAATGGACCATTTCTTGCTTCAGTGCCCCTTCAATACAGAAGTCTATAAGCGGGTGGGTGGGGATCTGGGTATCCCTTTCCTTTTCCGCTTGAGTTATGAGGAGTGGTCATATGGGTCTTTTGAGATACATCGGGATTTTGATTTTGAGACACTTTTTTAATTAGCTTAGTAGTCCGGTACTTCACGTGGAATGCAAGGTGTCTGGTTTCCACTTGGAAAAAGTCCTTCCTGTCCAGGTGGTGGTGCACAACATTCTGGGTAAGGTTGAGAAGATTCGGGGTCTTGAGAAGGACAGGTGGTGGCCGGGGGCCTGGACAAAGAAGTGAAGGAATGTCATGTCCCCGTAGCTGCTATCTGTCAGTCTCTGGGTTTGCGGCTTTCTTTCTGTCCTTTCACATCCCTTAGATTTTTATAGGATCCAATTTTTGGAAAAAGGCTGCATGCATGGGTTAAATGTGTAATCGTTTTGTAGCCTGAGGTTGTGTTTAGGTGGAGGTCAGGGCATTGTTGTGCATTGTAATAATTAGCATATATCTAGTTTTGAATATTTAGTTCCGTTTATGTTCTGTTTATGTTTTCTGCCAAAAAAGCTAGCTTGTTTTTTTAGGCCCCTTTCACACGGGGCGGATCCGCTAGACGGACTCCGCTAGCTCAGTGGGGGATCGCTCCATTGATCCCAGCTGAGCAGGCGGATGACAGGTCCGTCTCCGCTCACTGTGCAGGGACGGACCTGTCAGAGCGCCGTTGTTCTCTATGGACAGCCTGTCCGTTTTCATCTGATCCGCTGGACGGATGCGAACGTTTCGCCATTTGTCTGTTTTGGGCGGATCTTGATTAGATGGCAGGCGGGTGTCAGCGGACACATCTCCGCTGACATCCGCCTGCCCATAGAAGTCAATGGGTGGCCTGCTCGGATCCGCCTGAAAAATGGACAGGCGGACCTGAGATCGTTTGAAAGGGGCCTTCTGCTGAAGTAAGCTACTTTTTGTTTGTTTATATATCATTTATTTATTCTGTATATTTGTAAATATGTTTTTATTATGTTATATGTTTATAGGATTTTTTAATAAACAAAAATGTACACTAATGTCCTCCCACACTATTATTATTATACATTTATATAGCTCTGACATATACCGCAGTGCTGCACAGAGAACACAGAGCCAGTCACATCAGTCTCTGTACCAGAGGAGCTTACGCTCTAATTTCCCCACTTAGTCACACACTATTATTCATTTACATTTACAGTATATCGCTCTGACATATATAGGGTTGCCACCTCATTCCTTTAAAACACATATTAATTACCACCTTAATCAGCCACAGAACCTGTATAATTAATACGTGTTTGGTTTTAAAGTGATGAGGTGGTAACTCTAGACATATACCGCATAGTTGCCAACATTGTAAAAAAAATTATAGGGACACTTTTTCGGCTGTAGGCGGAGTCTTAATTAGGGGGCATGCATTTGTATGCGTGACATAAGCAAGAAAAAATGCGACGTGCTCAGGGCACCGCGCTGAACAATGGGCGTGGTTAATGTGAAATTGTAGTCATGGCAGATAAAGATACTCCAAACACCTGGTGTTAGCGCTTCAGTCATCCCAGCACCATGGTTGTTATGGTGTCAGGATGATTGAAGCGCATTATTACTATTATTACATTGTAATAAAGAATGAAATCATTCAACTCACCATAATCCAGAATCAGTGGGACCCCTGAGTGTGTCACCTGCCACGTCACCTTACATCAGGCATTCCCAGTGGAGTCCCTCCTTACATCAGGTGTCCCCAACAGAGTCCCTCCTTACATCAGTTGCCCCATCAGAGTCCCTCCTTACATTAGTTGCCCCAGTAGAGTCCCTCCTTATATCAAGCGCCCCCAGCAGAGTCCCTTCTTACATCAGATGTCCCCCCATTGGAGTCCCCCTTACAACAGGTGTCCCCCCATTGGAGCCTCCCTTAATCAGGCATCCCCCTATTGGAGCCCCCCTTACATCAGGCGTCCCCCCATTTGAGCCCCCCTTACATCAGGTGTCCCCCCATTGGAGCCCCCCTTAATCAGGTGTCCCCCTATTGGAGCCCCTTTACATCAGGCTTCTCCCCATTGGAGCCCCCCTTACATCAGTCGTTCCCCATTGGAGCCCCCTTACATCAGGTATAGCGATGTCTCCACCGCCATTACAGTTTCCCTATTCCCCGAGGGGGAACAAAATAGAGGCGGAGCTGGCCGCATGGCTACAATAGAAATTAAGCTGCGGCGTTGCCCACCCCGTCCCTTTTCATAACAGGGCACTGACAGACCGGCAGCGGGGCGGGTGGGAGGCACAGCAGCTTAATTTCCATTGTAGCCACCCGTGTTCTTCTTCTGGTCTTCTTAAACATGGTCGGCAGAGACATTGTCTTCATCGGCCATGGACCTCTAGCGGCGGCGGCGAAAAATCAGGAAAAAACGGATTTCCGGGGACATTTCCCGGGACACAATAAAATCGGGGAAAGGGTCTAAATCCCGGGAATGTCCCAGGAAATTCGGGACAGTTGGCAAGTATGTCTGTAGGTGGTTGTACAATCAGATTTTATAGTGTATGGTCAGCATTCCATATCATTAGGGGGGCTCTTGCACTACACAGCTGTCATTAGATCTGCAGGAAGTTGTACAATCAGATTGTATAGTGTATGTCCAGCTGTGACTTGGCTCATGCAATGATTGTGTAGCAAAGTAATGTACACATCGGTGTGTGAATGGTATATGAGGAGGAGGATCTATCTCACCTGTCATCCACACTCAGCCTTTCCTCCAAACATCATCCCCCATGCTGGTGATCCAGCTTGTTGCTGGCTGTCACCATGGTAACCATGCGACCAGGAAGCGGAAGGCATACACTTCCGGTTTTACGAGTCCTGGGGGCATGGCTGGGAAATAGCATGCACCAGTGAGCGGGGCCGTTTGTCATATGACATTCCTCCCGGGGGCGCGTGCACTCTGTAGTGAAGGTGGAGAGGCATGCACACGCAGGCAGGTGTGAGTCTCAGGTGAATATGGGGAGAAGTGTCACCATGCAGGTGAGTGCAGGCCGGGGGAGGAGTCAGCTGATCCCTCTGTCTCCTGGGTGTATGGTGGCTGATGGGGGTCAGTAAGAGGTGTGCAGTGATTGGTTGGCTCAGGTCCACAGTCGAGATGGAGGGTTGGCTGCAGCTCCATGTGTCTCCTCTCGTTTCTCGTGTTCAGTGGCGAGGGGAGGGGCTGATCCGTGCAGCTAACACTGGCTTCAGTGTGCAGGAGAATTGTGAAGAGAGAAGCTGATTTATTGGCTGCACGGATCGAGCCCCCTCCCCTCTCCACTGAACACAAGGGGAAAGAGATCTTGCGGTTGGGTCAGTGGCCATATTGTTGGAGCCAGAACTGCTGCAGAGCCAAAAACATTCCCGATTTCCCTGGACTAAGGCAAAATCCCGAATCGGGATGGCCTCTGATTGGGATGAGGGTCCCATAATTGGGATTGTCCTGGGAAAATCGTGACTGTTGGCAACTATGATACCGCAGTGCTGTACAGAGAACATTGAGTCAGTCACATCAGTCTCTGCACCAGGGGAGCTTCTCCACCAGGTGGTGGTGTTGGCTCAACACTCTGCATTGGTCTCAGTTGGAGGAAACTTCAAGCCTGGGCCTGTCCTGCAGGCTTCTCGCCCAACCACCATGCAGTGAGTGTAGGCTCTCCAGAGGCACTGAGGCCTACTCCATGTGCCCAAGCTGCAATGGATCCTGGGCCTGTCCCTATGCAAGAGGAGTCCCTACCAGTCTTCCAGGATAAAGTGGTGAAAAGACTTCGAAACATTGCTAAGGAGGAACAGAAACTTGCTGTCATGAAAGTAGATCTCAGGAAAAATAAATCCCTGCACAGTAAGTCTGGAAACAGTAAGAGGGAAGTCTCGAAGTTAAAGTCTCTGGAAGAGGCATTAAAAAAGCAGGAGAAGTTGGTCTCCTCTCTGAAGGAACGCAGCGGTGTGTTCAGAGAAAAGTGTGAGAATAAGGAGAGATTCCAACAGATGAAGGAAAGTGCCTGTGCTAATACCAGCCAGAGGGTGGATGCCAAAGCAATGGCGACAGTATGGATGGAGGGTAAGAAAGTGGCTTCACATGGTGGCCCCAGTACTACCCCTGTCTCAGGATCTGTCATGTCTGAGTCAGTATCTGCCCCCTTCCCTCCCCAGCAGCCTGGGTCATCTCAGGAGGAGGTTGAGAAAAATGGCGGATTGCTGCAGGCCATTACAGAAATGGAATTTCCCTTGAGCGGCACCGCCTCATCAGATGAGGATCATGATAAAGGAGTGCTTTTCCTGCCAACAGACCCTTGCAATCAGAAGGGAATGCAGGATTAGGTGGCTGCGAGGAGTCCCACATGGACACTAACAGTGCAGAGCAGGAATGTCGCATGAACATTGAAACTGCAGAGCAGGAGGCCCGTATGAATGCTTAAACAGCTGGTGATTTTTCTAAACAGAAGACTTTACTTGATGAGGGGACTGCTGGTATCTGTGGTACTTCTGGGACTATGGTGAGCGGGACTGTTGTGCTAGAGGGAAGGAGGGAGGATCAAGTGGTGGGTAATTTACCAAACCAGATTTCAGAGGTTTCTATACAGCCAGTTAATATCCCTATGCAACTAGTTAATGTGTCATCTGTCCGAGTTAGGAATTATGCTAGGGCTGTGTGGGGACAAAGTCATGCTGCCGGTGGTGAAAGGGAGCCAGTTGTGCGACTTTCACCTAACGCACCTTCTTCCATTAAACGCAGGAATGTGGTACAGCTCAGGTGGGAAGGAGGAGGTATTCCACCAGGAGGGTGGTTGTGGATAAGATCCTAGCCATGGGATTTATGGAGAAGGATACTTATGCTCTTATCAGTCCGGCTGGTTCCTTTGAATATGATTTGTCATTTGTGCCTCTAGAATCACTGGATCCGTCTTTGGAGCGGTTTATGGGGGCCAGTCGGACTGGAAGGGGCTTGTCCCTAAGGTAATCTCACATTAGCCCTTGATAAAAAATGTGATTATCCTGACAAGGAATGAGTCTATACCCCCCCCCCCCCCGAGGATTTATGGGTCTGGTTGAGGAGGTTTGGTAAAACGTTGTGTCCACTAAAAAAGATTGTGGATGATAGAGGAATCTGGACGGGTGGGTGGTCAGTATCAATGAGGTTGAGTGTGTGTGGGAATGTGGTCCAGCATTTGCCCTCCTCTGCCTATATTGATAGAGATAGGATTACTGCCTTCTACCCTGGTCAACCTAAGCTGTGCCATAAATGTGGAGTCAAGGGACATTTCTCCTCTAAATGTCCAGAACAGAAGTGTTCTTTGTGCCAGGAACTGGGGCATCTGGCAAGGGACTGTAACATCATTAAATGTAACCTATGTGATAAGGTTGGTCACCCTTATAGCCGGTGCGCTGAGGCTTTGCACAATAAACCAGAGTTGGTGGAAGAATTTTTTCCGTCTGGATAGAGAAGAGTCTGGGTTGGCGGAGGTTGTACAAGGGAATCCTAGTGTCCCTGTCCCATCAGAATCTGTGTCTGTGAGGCCGTCTGTGGTGTCAGTTTCCCCCCCAGTCTGTGGTTCCCCAGTCAGTGTCAGAAAGTTTGGTTGTCAAGTCTGTGTCTGCACCTATTGTTTCTCCTAGTGTAGTGAAGGCAGTGGAGGGTGCTGGACCAGCATGTATGGTGGTGCCAACCCCTCCTCCTAGGCGTGGCAGAAATGCGGCTGGAGGTTGGCAGACACAGAGGGGTGGAGTGAGGGATGGATTGGATGATGGTGGAGGGGGAGGTGGGAAGGGGAAGGGAACTTGAGATTGGCTGGTGCAGAATGCAAGGTGAATGATGTGGAAGTCGGGGTGAATGATGTGGGGGATTGTGTTTAAGTTGAGGCTCGGGATTTGTAGTCTCTTTTTTGTTTTTGTTAAAATATGTTTCTTTCTATGTTATCTTATCAGGAAACGTTTTTCTTTACTTGCTGATGTAAGCACGCCTGTTTTTGTTTAGTTGTTGTTTATTTTTGTGTAAATATGTTCTTAATAATAAGCTGTTTGTTTGTATGATTTTTTTAATAAACAAAAATGTCCCCCCACACTCACACACTATTGTTATTATACGTTTCTAAAGCTTTGGTATTTTTTTCCTTTATGTGAAAAAAAAACAGAGATGACCAAATACCACCAAAAGAAAGCTCTATTTGTGTGAAAAAAATATATAAATTTTATTTGGGTACAGTGTTGCATGGCTGCGCAATTGTCAGTTAAAGAAGCTCAGTGCTGAATAGCAAAAAATGGCCTGGTCATGAGGGGGTAAAACCTTTCTGGAGCTGAAGTGGTTAAATCTGACAATATGGACACCAGTATGGAGTTTTGGAGGGAAAAACCACCTGTTTCTGCACAGAGCCCTGCAAAAAAAAGGGGTCTGTAGGCCTGGCTTCTGATCCCAAGAAGTCTGTAATGCTGGATTCTGCTGGAAGGAAGGTAAAGGTGGGAGTTGCCGGTTTTTCTGAACAATCCCTGCTGGTAGCTACAGGTACAACAGATGATGGTGGGAAGAAACATGGCAGCTGCACTGTGAAAGGTGTTACTGAAATCCCAGGAAGAGTGACTAGGAGTGGAAGGTTTTTGCCTAAGATGAGTATGTTAGGGGAGGAGGTGGTGAGGACCGCAGTATGTGGTGTGAGTGGGTCTGCTGGGAGCAGTAGTGCCATGGATGTGAAAAATGTGAATGATAAAGCTGCTTGTAATGCTGGAAAGGGGGATGTGTGTTGGTGGATGGAGTGACAGCTGCTGCCTCTGATGGTTTGCAGAGTGGGGGTTCTGTGGCTCCTGCAACCAATGGGCAGGGTGCAGCTTTGAGGTCTGGAGCTTCTGGTTCTGCCAATAAAACCTATGCTGGGACTCTGGCTGGGATGAGGGGGTCACATCAGGTGGGCAGCTAAGGAGGGAGGTCTGCTGCAGGTTTGCTATCTCTACCCCCGCCTTTCTGTTGGCGGAATGTGGTGCAGCTCAGGGGTGTTCCTCGTATAAGGAGGTTGGTTGTGGACAAGATTTTGGTGATGAGTTTTAAGGCAGATGACATCTTTGCTTTAATCAGTCCAGTAGGCTCCTATGCATGCCACCTGTCCTCGGTTCGGCCCTAGTCGCTCGATATCTTCTGGGAAACGTATGAGCGTGTGTATGTGGGTCTACCAGAGTGTCGAATGTTACAATCCTAGTAAGGAATTAATCCATTCGTTCTGCTGACTTGTCTGTCTGAGAAGATTTGGGGAGCTTCTAACCCCTCTGTTGACAATTGGTCGGTGTGGATGAGAGGGGCACGTGGCCAAGGTGGGTGGTCGGTGTGGATGAGAGGGGCACGTGGCCAAGGTGGGTGGTCGGTGTGGATGAGAGGGGCACGTGGCCAAGGTGGGTGGTCGGTGTGGATGAGAGGGGCACGTGGCCAAGGTGGGTGGTCGGTCTTGAGAAAGACAGGTGGTGGCCGGGGGCTCTGTCCTTTCACGCCCCCTAGATTTTTATAAGATCAGATTTTGAAAAGTCTGCATGCATGGGATCAATGTTTAATCGTTTCTGAGCCCCCGTTCACATTGGGCCGATTTGGCATGTGATTTGACATGTCAAACATTACATTACACTGGACCCCTGCACATTACACAACCCCCCAGCTTTGGACCCCCTGCATGTTTCACAGCTGTCCCTTCCTACCTTACTCGTGCAGAGGGGGACACACACTAGAGGGTGGGAACTGCTGGAGTTAATTTTTCATAACAATGCTAATGATTGGTTGCTAGGACCACCTAGCAACCAATCACCTGCTAATTAACTTAGCATTTTCCGTCTTCTATTCAGTGCTGGCCCGCGGTATCTCTCCCACCCCTGCTGTACAGGAGAGAGGGATGGTGGGGTTGATTTACTAAAGGCAAATCCACTTTGCACTACAAGTGCAGTCAGTCGCTGTAGATCTGAACTGAGTGGAAGCTCTGCTGATTTTATCATTCAATCATGTGCAAGCTAAAATGCTGTTTATTTTCCTTGCATGTCCCCCTCGGATCTACAGGGACTGCACTTACAAGTGCACTTGTAGTGCAAAGTGGAGTTGCCTTTAGTAAATAAACCCCATAGTGTTTTCTCCTGCTCCTTTGTCAATCCGGCGACGTGTCAACCGGCTAGCGGTATGGTCCGCACCCGGCCCAGGCACCCCATCCTGTCACAGCTCACCCCTCCCTGGCCTGCGCACACATCCATCGCCGCTGCACTACATGAGCCCGCCCCGCTGTCACAGCTTCCCTTACAGACCGCAACACTTACCCCCCCATAGGTACGCCACTGAACTATATGGATCAGACCAAAATGAGGGACAAATGAGGAAAGAGGGACATTGTTCCAAATCATGGACAGTCCCTTGAAATCGGGGACAGTTGGGAGCTATGCACATGCCACAGCATAAATTAAACCCCTTGCTGCTTTTGGTGGGTGCAACCTGCCAATCGTGACCCATTCATGTAAATGGGGCCACTCTGTAAGCGCCCTGCAAATGCATGCTTCTGCGGGGTCCAAGGGGTTAAAGCAGGTGGTGAGAAAGCAACACAAGCAACAAACCCCTTGTGTGCTGTACAAGGCTGCAGAGCGGCCCCACTCACATGAGTGGGTCATGCCTGGCATGTGCTACACCAACCCACCCAAACTGCAAATGTAAATGAACTTGTTGTTCTGAGTATGGTTGCCACCTCATCCCTTTAAACCCGAACACATATTAATCACACAGGTTCTGTGGCTGGTTAAGGTGGTAATTAAACTCGGTGCTTTATCTGCATTTAATTAGCCTCAGAACCCGTGTAATTCAAAGGTGTTTGGGTTTAAGGGATGAGGTGGCAACTCTAGTTCTGAGCCCCCCTATAAGGCTGCTTTCACAGAATGTGCTGCGGTATACCCATACCACGGGTGCAGCACATCTGAGACTTTCCTGCATTGGCTGTGCTTTTCCTATAAAATTCTATTATATCCTGCAGGTGTGCTGCGTTTTCAGAAAGTGCATCAAACCTGCAGGATAAAACGGAAATCTATGGCTAAGCGCAGGAAAGCTGCAGGTACACTGCGATGTGCCCGCGGTGTGTATACCTCCCAACTGTCCCTGATTTCGAGGGACTGTCCCTGATTTGGAATAAAGTCCCTCTGTCCCTCTTTCCTCCTCACTTGTCCCTCATTTTGGTCTGATCTATAAAGTTGTATATAAAATGCACTTTATCTCTATCAAAAAGGTGTTTCCCAGCGCTAAACCTTTCATCCAATGTCTCAATTGCTGCATTTGTAATTTCCAAAAGCCAATCTAAAGGAATTGTACAATTCTCCTTTAAGGGGGGTGGCAGGGGGCGTGTCCTATGCCTACATTTGCTAATAGGTGTCCCTCATTCCTGTCTCAGAAAGTTGGGAGGTATGCACTGCACCAGCGGTGTGGGTAGATCGCAGCACATCAGTGTAAAGCGGCCCTATACTATTATGCTCGGTGTATTGCTTCACACCGACCTGAAGATCTCCTTTCCTGCTGCTGGCACCACTCTGGAGATCACTAGCCAGGATAAGAGGTGGAGTGCGGTGGATATCGCACATGGAACAGGATCCGGCACTACAGAGGAGGCATCTGCTTATGCGGCTCTGGCTCCCTACTACAGCTCCAACATTACAAGGAGTCCCTCTGCATTGCACTCTTATGTTTGATGCTCTAGGATGGCAGGTCAGCAAGCCCAGACCGCGATCCACTAGTTGCCTGTCTGCGATCTGGTTGCTGACCCCCGCTCTAAGACGATGGGTGCTGTAACCACCACCAGCTGGAAACTGGACCAGGAACGTCACAAGTAGGGATGAGCTTCGAGTTTGAGTCGAACCCATGTTCCACTCGAACATAGCCTGTTCGACCGTTCACGCCAAATTCGAGTGGCACATCACGGCCCATAATTCACTGCGGCTCCGCAGTGCATTGCTGGCTGATGATTGGCCAAGCATGCACTATGACCCGCATGCTTGGCCAATCACATCGCCATCTGTACAGAGAGCCGTAATTATGGCTCAGGGGGTTTAGTACACGCCGCACACTATATAAAGGGGCCTGCGTGGCGGCCTTGTGTAGTGTTGCGGTTGAGAGAGAGATAGACAGAGAGAGAGACAGTGTCATTTGATTCAAGTTAGAGAAGGCAGGCGAGTCAGCTACACTTACAATGTATAGTGTGTGTGTCAGAAAGGAATACAGTGTCTGTTCTGTCTGCCCTGCAGACAATCTTTATCACAAATCTTGCTGGTGTCAGGATACAAGCCTGGAGGGATTGGTTGAACAATTTTGTCCTCTAGAGCTCCATGCTGGCAGCAGTACAGGGTAATACAACTCACTGTGTTTTCAGTGCTGGGGCTGAGGAATCTGTCTGCTTCTTAGAGTGTGTCCCCATAGCAGGCTGTGTTGTCTCCTCTCTCTCCCCCTTCGATGCAGCTGCTGACATCTCCTCTTCATAGAAGTCAAAGAAGGCGGGCCAGGTACAGTGTTTCCCATTGGCTGAGGAGTCAGAAGAGAGATTTATATCAATCCACTTCTTGCCGAGAAAGTTCCCCGGCGGATAAGGACCCCCCTGTACTGCGCTTGCGCAGTAGGAACGACTACGGAGCCGCCGAAAATTGTCAAACAGCTGATCGTCAGCTGTATACGGCGCCTGCGCAATACTTTCTAACCCAAGTCCACGTTAAAGCCCCACCATCCAAGTGGACATAGTTAGAATATTAAAATCCCGAGCGTAGCGAGGCCATGCCCGGAGAGCGGCGAGCCTGCGAGGGGCCTGTTACAAAGTGTTTGTTGTTTTTTTTTTTTTTTTTTTTTTTTTTTTTTTTTTTTTTTACTATACTCTTGGCACGCAGGTACAGCTGACTCAGGTGTTCAGCTTCGGCTCTTTTCGGTGGCTCCCTTGTTCCTACTGCGCACTACAGGGGGGGGTCATTATCCGTCGATGGGAACTTTCTCGGCAGAACACCGGGTTTAAGTAAAGATCATCGGGTTATGCGACCAGGCTTCTGTATCCCTCAGCAAGAAAAAAAAATAGTCCCCAGTGGATATGCAGGCAATGACGTAAAAAAAAACAGTAACATCTGCAAATACTAACATAAATTTTGGGGTTTTTGAGGGACCTTGAAGTAAAAATGCCTCTTTCCCTATGCAGTGGTTGCTTGACAGACAGGCGGGTCTGGGTAGTAGTCCCGCTCACACCCAACATCACAGCTCGGATCTGACAGCTGCAGTCTCTCATGGGGGCTGCACAGGGCACACCTAGCTGTCTTGCTCACCAATCCCTGGCTGTTCTGAATGTGCACACTGCTGCAGGTCCTATTGAGCTAGAAGGCAACATTAATCAACAGAATAATGCGGGACAAACTCCCTGGACAGCGGGACAAACTTGTAAATGCGGAAAGTCCCGCTCAATCCGGGACAGTTGGGAGGTATGTTTTTCTGATCCTATTAGTACCACAGGCAGTCAACTACAGTATTTACAGTTAGTGTACTGTGTCCTCTGCACAGTGTGCACCTAAAGCTGCCTGAATAAAATTGGTCGTGTTCTCATACTACTGCAGGCAGTTAATTCTGCTAGCTGCAGTATGTGTGTGTGTGTGTGTGTGTGTGTGTGTGTGTGTGTGTGTGTGTGTATCTATATATCTATCCCAGCTTTGTGCAGCTACATCTCACTGCAGGCCATTAGTATGTCTGGAAGGCCAACAAGGAGAGGCAGACAGTCACAAGCCAATAAAAGAGCAAGCAGGCTCTTGTCTAGAGGCAACAGTGCTGGTCGTGGAGACGGTGCATCCTCATCAGCACGTGGCCGTGGGATACGCTTGTCCTTTTTTTCGGCAGCTGGCTGTGTTGAGCCGCAACATGCGGAAGACTTGGTCGAGTGGATGACCAAGCCATCCTTATCCTCCTCATCTCTCACACAGGCTCAGGGTACTTTGTCTGGCAAAGCAGCTACCAATGCGGCCTCTTCCCTCGGCTCAATGGCATCAGTGACTCCTTACCTAGCCCCACCATTCCTGAGTCCCCTGAACTGTTTGACCACAGTGTTGGGTACATACTCCAGGAGGATGCCCAGCGTTTTGAAGGCTCTGATGATGGTACTCAGCTAGAGGAAGGCAGTAACATGAGCCCAGACAGAGGGGGTGCTCAAGAAGGATGGCAATCTGGCAGTCATGTTCCCCCAGCTGCAGCATACTGCCAGGTTTGCTCCAGTGATGAGGAGGGAGGGGATGATGAGGTCACTGACTCCACGTGGGTGCGGGAGAGGAGGGAGGAGGAGGAGGCGGCACATCTCCGAGGCAGGATGCCCTCCAGGGGCCAGCTTAAGGCAGCACACCGACTGCATCACACCACAGAGCTCTGCATGTGCAGGGCGCTGCTGTCTCTGCGCATTATTCCAAAAGTTCTTTGGTGTGGGCCTTTTTTGAGACGAGTGCATCAGATCCCACCACTACTATTTGCAACATATGTCTCAAGCGTATCTGGCGTGGCCAAAAACTCACCCGCTTGAGCACCACATGCTTGACCAGACATATGTTGACCTGCCATGCAGTTCGTAGGCAAGCGTACCTAAAAGACCCACACCAAAGAACAAAGTGGACCTCTCCTTGCTCCTCATCAGCTGGGATCTCCAACCCCACTATACCTTCAGTCCTCTCTGAAACCTGCACTGAGAGGAATGAAGGTGTAGAATTAGGTGTCACAGCCAAGTACTTGTGGGCAATCTGCTATCGGTACACCGACATCAGATTGTACCAGGCAAATTTCCCTGCCCCAGCTGCTGCACCGCGGAAAGAAGTTCGCTCCCAGCCATCAACATGCCCAGCGGTTGAATGCTAGCTTGGCTAAGTTGCTAGCACTTCAACTGCTGCCTTTTCAGTTGATAGACTCTGCCCCCTTCCATGAGTTTGTGGAATGTGCGGTTCCTCAGTGGCAGGTTCCCAAACGCCACTTTTTCTCACAGAAGGCGATTCCGGCTCTCTACCGGCATGTGGAAGGCAATGATTATGCCTCACTGGACAGGGCGGTCAGCGCAAAGGTGCATATTACTGCTGACTCATGGTCCAGCAGGCATGGGCAGGGATGTTGCCTATCTTTCACCGTGCACTGGGTGACTCTTCTGGCAGCTATGAAGGATGCAAGACAGGGTGCAGTAGTGTTGGAGGTTGTTCCGCCACCATGCCTCCAAAATTCTACTAGTGGTGGTTCTGCCACACCTCTCTCCTCCATCCCCTCTTCTTCCTCCATTGCCTCTTCCTGTGCTGATTTGTCCTCGGAACCAGTGGTGCTCCATAGGTGTTCAAGGGGCTACGCAAGCACGCAGGCACGCAGGCAAAAAGATGCCATGCGGTGCTTGAGCTGGTGTGCTTGGAACACAGGAGCCACACTGGGGCAGAGATTCTGTCAGCTCTGCAGGGACAGGTTCAGAGGTGGTTGACACCACGCCAGCTTAAGGCAGGTATAGTGGTTTGCGACAATGGCACCAACCTCCTCTCCGCCCTCCGACAGGGACAACTGACCCATGTGCCCTGTTTGGCTCACGTTCTTCACTTGGTGGTGCAGCGGTTCTTGGGCAGGTACCCGGGCTTACAGGATGTCCTGAGGCAGGCCAGGAAAGTCTGTGCATTTCCGCAGGTCATATGCCAGTGCTCGGCTGGCTGACCTCCAAGAGGAATTTAACCTGCCCAAGAACTGCCTAATCTGTGACATGCCCACCAGGTGGAACTCAACATTGGCCATGCTGCAGCGGCTGCACATGCAGCAGAGGAGGGCCATCAATGAGTACCTATGCAACTATGGCACCAGGACAGGGTCAGGGGGACCTTGTTTTTTTTTTTTTTTCCCCCCAGGCCAGTGGGCTATGATCAGGGATGCATGCACTGTACTGTTGCCATTTGAGGAGGCCACGAGGATGGTGACGGTGCATGCATCAGTGACACTGTCCCTCTTGTCCACCTGTTGGAGCACATGCTGCATGGAATAATGGACAGGGCACTTGAAGCAGAACAGAGGGAGGAAGAGGACTTCCTTACCTCTCAAAGCCCCCTTTATCCAGACAGTGTTCCTGCATGCCTGCTGATCACACAGGGTGAGGCAAAGGATTGTGTCAGCATGGAGGTGGAGCCTGGCACTCAGCATCAGCAGCAGTCTTCAAGGGATCCTTTACAGTCCAAAGAAACCTATGGACTTGTACGTGGCTGCTGATCATGTCGTCCTTAGTGACCCAGAGGACTCTGGACTGAATACCTCAGCAAACCTATGCTGCATGGCCTCCCTGATCCTGCAAAGCCTGCGGAAGGATCCTTGTATTCGTGGTATCAAGGGGAGGGATCATTACTGGCTGGCAACCCTCCTTGATCCACATTTACAAGAGCAAGGTTGCGGACCTTATCTTGCCGTCGCAGAGGGAGCAGAAGATGAAACCTCTTCAGGAGGCCTTTGCAGAAAGGTTTGTGTTCAAACAATTTTAAGGTCTGATCGGTTCCAGCAACCAGCATCTGATTCACATGGTGCAGGATTACCTAGGGGCAAGATCTGACTTGGACACCTTTCCCACCGAAAATCCTCTGGGTTACTGGGTTTTGAGGATGGATCACTGGCCAGAGCTTGCACAGTATGCAATTGAGCTACTGGCCTGTCCTGCATCCAGCGTTCTTTCGGAACGCACATTCAGTGCTGCTGGAGGCTTTGTAACCGATCACAGGGTGCGCCTGTCCACCGACTCAGTCGATCGGCTGACCTTCTTAAAAAAGAATCAGTCTTGGATCACCAGCTACCAACCACCTGATGCTGATGTAACTGATTTTTTTTTTTTTTTTTTTTATGAGAGATCCCTTCAAGACTGCTGATGCTGAGTGATGATCCCCTTCCTCCTCAATTTTCATGCTGATGGCTTGTAAGAACATTTTTGGTTCTGGGCACCGCCACCAGTGGCCAAGGCCCAATTTTTCTGCCCCTGTTTAACAGGGGCGTGTAATTACAATTTTTGATGCAATACTTTACAGCAGGGCTCATTCCTGCGCTCCAACTATAGCATCTGTGAGGGGTTGCAGTGTTGTGGCACCAGTGCCTAAGGCCCAGTTTTTCTGCTCCTGTTCAACAGGGACATGTAATTACAATTCTTGATCTAATATTTCACAGCAGGGCCCGTTCCAGCGCCCACCAAGAGGACTTAGTGTTGTGGCACCAGCTACACCACCACCAAAGGCCCAATGTTTCTGACCCTGTTCAACAGGGGCATGTAAATACAATTCTTGATCCAATTCACAGCAGGGCCTTGTGAGGGCTTACAGTGTTGTGGCCACAACAACACCTAAGGCCCCAATTTCTGCAGAGTATATAGGGCAGGCCCTTACTTTCAAACATCCAACTTACAAACGAGTCCTACTTGCAAACGGAAGGAGACAACAGGAAGTGAGATGAAATCTACCCCTAGGAAGGGAAGTTCTCTCCTGTAAGAGTTAATATGGGAAAAACCTTTCTCCTTTCCACTGATGCTTTATCACCAATCCTTGTTTCACTAAAAACCCCAAATTTTCAAAAAACTTTTTTCATTGGGACAAAAAGTGAGGTGAAATCTTCTGAAGATGAGCACAACAGCAAAACAAATGTCACAGGGGTGATAACCCTTCCTTATGTTTTCCAAAAAGCTTAAAAATAGATTTTTTTTTTTTTGGCTGGTGCTACACTTTAAAAATGTACCATTTCAAGATTACAGATTCTTCTTAACAACAAACCTACAGTCCCTGTCTTGTTTGCACCGCCTGTATACTGCTGTTCAGAGTATATAGGGCCTGGGGGCCCCACGCCTTTCCTTTTTTTAATTTGGGTGCAGGGTTCCCCTTAATATCCATACAAGACCCAAAGGGCCTGGTAATGGACTGGGGGGTACCCATGCCGTTTGTCTCACTGATTTTCATCCATATTGCCAGGACCCGACATTACATTAAAGCCGCAAGCAGTTTTAAATGACTTTTATTCCTTTAAAAATGACATTTGGTGCAGGGACTGTTCTAAGCATGGGAAACACGCGCCACTTTACAGGCATACTATAGACACCCCCCAGGTACGAAATTTAAAGGGATATTACACTTTTATTGTTTGACTTTAAGCATTATTAAAATCACTGCTCCTGAAAAAACGGCCGTTTTTAAAACTTTTTTTTTGCATTGATCCATGTCCCCTGGGGTAGGACCCGGGTCCCCAAACCCTTTTTAGGACAAAAACTTGCATATTAGCCTTTAAAATTAGCACTTTTGATTTCAAATGTTCGAGTCCCATAGACTTCAATGGGACTCTAAAGTTTGCGCAAACTTTCGGTCCGTTCGCAGGTTCTGTCGCGGGGGCTATTCGGCTCATCCCTAGTCACAAGGAATGGATTTGCCAGCACACCTCGGATCTTCAGTCCAAACTGTTTTTATTTCAGCATGATCACATCAAAAGCAAGAAGGTGCAACATTTTGGTGTCATGCAGGGCCCCTTTGTCAGGCATGTGATACGTGTAAATTAACAGTGAAACAGATTTAACCACTTTAGCCCCGGAAGGCTTACCCCCCTCCATGTCAGACAGAGCGAAGATCTGTCAATGTACATTGACAGATCTCCTTTCTGTCAGGTGAGGAGAGACCGATCTGCTATTCCTACTGTTCTCCAGTCAGTCCCATTTCTCCCCCCCCCCCTTAGTTAGAAACACCTCCCCTAGGTAACCTTTAACCCCTTGATCGCCCCCTAGTGTTAACCCCTTTCCCGGCCAGTGACAGTTATACAGTAATCAGTGGCTATTTTTAGCTCTGATCGCTGTATAGATGTCATTGGTCCCAAAAAAGTGTCAAATCTGTCCGCCGCAATGTTGCAGTCCCGCTAAAAATTGCAGATCACAGCCATTACTAGTTAAAAAAAAAGCATAAATCTATTCCCTATTTTGTAGATGCTATAACTTTTGCGCAAACCAATCAATTTACGCTTATTGCAAATTTTATTATTTTTTTTTTTTTTACCAGAAATATGTAGAAAAATATATTAGACTAAACTGATTATTTTTTTCTTTTTTTTTCTTTTTTTTTAGTTGGGGGGGGGGGGGGGTGTATAGCAAAAAGTAAAAAATATTTCGGGTGAAAGATCTTGAGAAACCCACATCTCAGATCTATGGGTCCCTGCTGGTCGCCGCCGTTCCCGAGTTGTCCTCCCTCCGCAGGAAATGGGTTTGGGACATACCGGAAATGGATGAAGATTTGAGGGAGATTTGGGATTTTCCACTCTCCCCTCTGCTCTCAGCCAGGGACAAACTGGTTCAATTCAAAATCGTACACAGAGTTCATTACACGCCTCACAGGCTGCACTGGATGTCGCCGGCGTATTCCTCGGCGTGCTGGCGCTGCTCCTATCAGCCGGGGGACTTTCACATTTTCTGGGCTTGCCCAGCAATTGTACATTATTGAAAAGAAGTACTCCAAGTGATCAATAGGGTCACTAAGATTAGTGTCCCATATGATCCTAAACATTGTCTGCTGGGACTAGTGGAACAAATGCCAATACTCAGAGCTAGGAAGATATGGATATCTCCTTTATTATACTATGCACATAAGGCCATCACGATGACCTGGAAACGGTCATCTCCCCCCTCTGTTAGATTCTGGAAGAGCCTAGTGAATGCCAGTCTGCCCCTTTATAAAGCCACCTACTCAGGCAGGGGCTGCCCAAAAAGATTTGAAAAGGTATGGACCTGTTGGTTGGATAATACCACGGCAACTGATACAGTAACAAATTCCTAAATTACCATTATGGTTATAATATGTTAGCAAGCTGACCCAATATCTCTTGTCACATTGTCCTGTCATTTTAATGCAGAGCATGGATTCTCCTGAATTAACCTCTCCCCCCCCCCATTGGGATATAGATAAGTAAGTTTGTTTATGTCGAATGATGTGTCCTGGTGTGACCTGTTGCCGCATCAGAGGATATGCCCCTGCGTGGGCAATGTTTGGCCCTTGTATGGGCATTTTTTTTGTATGACAATATAAAACTTAATAAAAAGTTTTTTTTTTTTTGCAAAAAGACGCAGTGCCGTATTGTAAAAAATGGCCTGGTCATTAAGGAGGCAAATCCTTCCGGTCCTTAAGTGGTTAACTGACAATTGCGCAGTCATACAACGCTGTACCCAAATAAAATTTGTCTCTCCACCAACCCCCCCCCCCCCCCTCTGGTTTTTATTTTTTGCGCTATAAACCAAAAAAGACTGACGATTTTGAGAACCAATTTTTTTTTTTTTTTTTACTGTCTGCTAGAATACATCTCCAATAAAAAAAATGTTAAAATCCAAATCATCAATTTAGGCCAATATGTATTCTGCTACATATTTTAGGTTAAAGAAAAATCCCAATATGCGTATTTTGCTTGGTTTGCGCAAGTTAGTGTCTACAAACTGATTACTATATACTCTATTTAATGTGTGTAATTATATCTATATATGAGAGTTTATCTGTGTGTATAAATATAAATAGAGCGGAAGACAAATCTGACACTTTGTTTTTTTTTTTGTTTGTTTTTTGGGGGGGGAACCAGTAACCCTGATATAGTGATCAGTGCTAAAAATATGCACTGTCGCTGTACTAATGACACTGGCTCGGAAGGGGTTAACATCCGGGGCAATCAAAGGGGTAAATGTGCTCCTAGGGAGAGCTTACTAACTGTGGGGGAGGGATACTTTGACTAGAGGAAGACCAAGATCTGTGTTCCTGCTTAGCAGAAACACAATCTCCATCTTCCCCTCTCTCAGAACGGTGGTCTGCCTTGTTTACATAGGCAGACCGTCGTTCTGCCTCTCCTGAGAATGATCGGTGGGTCCCGCTGGACCCGCTGATTGGCTCCCGCTGTGTCCAATCAGTGGGAGCGGGTTGCCAGCAGCACATGCCCCAGACCCAGTGCAACCAAATAACGTAGAGGTAAGTGATTTTGCACAGGAGGGTTGCCCTGCTGCAGTAGATCTGCGTGGGGCCGTCCGTAACGGGTTAAACATCCACCATTTTAAAAGGCAAAAAGTAAAGCACCGCCCACCCCCAGGTATGTCAGTCCTGCCAAAAAAGCCAGTATTTACCTACAGATATCACACAGCATTGTGCGGTTGCATAAAGCTGGATTGCCCACAGTCATTAACACTGACCTGTACATGTTTTTTTTTTTTTATATTGTATATATTCAGAATGTATAATGCGCTAATATTAACCTCCCAATATTACACTGTGTAACCTCCTAATGGTTAATCAGTGAATCATGTGCAAAATAATCAAATGAAGCCTATTATAAATAACATAACATCCTTCACCATAATAAAATCCTATAACTAAATATCAATGTGATAATAAATTATTGAACACAATAAAAAGATGAGATGTATTAATGTGGTGAACCACAGTGCAGATATCTCAATAGGACAGCGTACCGCTGTGAAGAATTATAACATCTTTGGTGATTGAATATAGACAGGTTTCAATGCGTAATCCCCAGTGATAGATGGCTTGCTCATATATTCAGCTGCTCATTAGCATTGACTGACTTCTGCCTTTCAAAGAACTTCCGCAGTATGAAACCACAAAGACCATTGCGCAGATAGTATAATCTATATTCCCTATAAACTAAGGATAAACTTCACTCTCACTTTTCAGCAGAATAAATCGCATATGGTAAGGTCAGTTGCATACAGCTAACAGCTGGGATCTCCTCTTCCATTATATGATTTTGCGTTTACTGAAAATGGACAGTTAATGCTTTTTGTCTGGGCTGACCTTAACCACGTCCCGCCCGGCCTATAGCAAAATGACGGCTGGGAAGTGGTTCAGTTATCCTGACTGGGCATCATGACGTCCAGCGGGATAACCTGCGATTGGTGGTGTCGGTCTGACACACCGCATCTCCGAACTAGGTAAAGAGCCTCTGAGACGCTTTACCACATGATCAGCCGTGTCCAATAACAGCTGATCAGCATAAATAGGAAAAGCTGTGTATAGGTTTTTCCTCTACTCGCGCTGACAGACGTGAGCCGATCAGCTGCTCTCCTGACAGGGGGGTCTGCACTGATTATCAGTGCAGCCCCCCCCAGGATGCCTACCCATGACCAACAGGGGAGCCCACCAGGGATGGCAATCATCACCCATTAGGGATGGCACACTGTGCCCATCATTGATGGCTGCCAGTGCCTCTGATCAGTGCTGCCCATCGGTGCCGCTCATCAGTACCATTTCAGTGCTGCCCATGAGTGCCACCTCATTAGTGCCCATCAGAGAAGGAGAAAACTTACTAATTTTACAAAGTTTTGTAACAAACGAAGAAAAATCTTGTCTTTTTTATTTTTTGCGCAAAAAATAAAAACCCCAGTGGTGATCGAATACCACCAAAAGAAAGCTCTATTTGTGGGGGGAAAAAAAATATAAAAATTGTTTGGGTACAGCATCGCATGACCGTGCAATTGTCATTCAAAATTGGTCTGGTCAGGAAGGTATTTAAAGAGGGAGTCCACCTTAAACAAAAAATATTAAAAAAAAATATTAAAAGCCAGCAGCTACAAATACTGCAGCTGCTGACTTTTAATAAATGGACACTTACCTGTCCCAGGGTCCAGCAATGTCGGCAGCCAAAGCCGATTCGCTCGTCTCGCGGCTGCCCCCACCGCCATCCTCGGTCAGGGAATCAGGAAGTGAAGCATTGCGGCTTCACTGCCCGGTTCTCTACTGCGCATGCGCGAGTCGCGCTGCGCATCTACACTGGTCCCTGTCCACTGTTTCCCACAACACAACAGGGGGGGCGGGCATTTGCTGATAGCTATTCCCAGAAGTGGGTGCAGATACCTGTATTGTACAGTTATCTGCACCCCCCCTTCCCCCCTGAAAGGTGCCAATTGGGGCACCGGAGGGGGGGAGGAATCCAATGAGCTGAAGTTCCGCTTTGGGATGGAACTCTGCTTTAAGTGCCCTGTATTGATGTGGTTAAAGGAGCTCTTTACTAGAATAGTCAGGGATTGCTTCACAACCAGCAACTGTTAAGACAATGAACACTTTGGGGAGTATAATGTACAATACAGTAGTACCTTGGATTACAAGCGTAATCTGTTCCAGAAGCATGCTTGTAATCCAAAACACTTGTAGATCAAAGCGAGTTTCCCCATAGGGATCAATAGAAACTCGGATAATTCATTCCAGTGACTGCTGGTGTATGCAGTACCACATGTGGGTCTTGGCAGTGGGTGCGCAAAAACTGTGTCTCTAGGCCACCTTCTGAAGAAGACAAAAGTTAAATTTTGGTCTCATCTGACCAGAGTTAGAGGCTGAGGCTCTAATTGGCTTTAAAAAGGGTGGGCTCAGGGGGGCTGAGCACTGCGCCCAGAGAAACCCACCCAGTGGTGTCACAATAGCAAATTAATCACTATTGTCTTCCTGCTTCTCCCATCAGGAAGCGGGTCTTTAAGACCGGATTGGCCAGTAGAAAAGCCGGTAGGGAAGCCGCTGAGGAGAAGCGGGGGGAGGGGGAAGCTACCCATGACCTGGATGGGTTAATTGGCGCGGGACGGTCAACCAAGCGATTTGGGAGGGGGGGCGTGGCTGTGAAGTTTGTTTGCCGCCCCCCAAAAAAATTGGAGCACCAGCTGCCATTGACCCTCCAGTGTAACCGGAAAGTTATTTCAAGGGTTCCTCTGTGTTGAAAAGGTTAAGAGGCTGATCTATAGGGTGAGGCATATGTAGCCTCTCAAACTTTTGTATTTGCATATGACCTACAGAGAATCCATGTGTGGCTTTATTCTATTGTACAGTTGCAATCCTACAATTTGTAGTTTACTTTATATTCTGTCTATTTTCACATGAAGTCTTGCTCATTGTAATACCCCATTTTCCTCTGTCCTCTCCAGAATGCCTCTGTTGGTGGCCCCATTTGTGTTCGGGTTTCTGATGGTGGCTCAGTGCTGTACTCCTGAGCCCGGAGGTAAGAACTGAACTGATTTGTATCAACCAAAATCTCAGTAGCAGTGAATGGCTAATAAAGCCACCAAGGAAACATCACAACTTGCCTCTCAACTGAATTCTGTGTGATCCATTGCAGGAAGATTCAGCAGGCTTCTCCAAGCGCTTTTGAGGGGTGGCAGCTTGTTGCAATGCCCACTTCTCTCCATCATCCAACTCTGAGCTTGTACTGAGAGAAGCAGGGAGGCTGCTATGCTGACTACTCTTTGAAACGTAGTTGCCTGACTGTCTCTGGCCTTTAAAACTTTCTAATTAAACATGAAGACAATGATTTCCCAATGAAATTGATTTCCTGGTCTCCATATGTTTTTTGTAGAGTTCAGCAATGAAAGCCCTGTGTCTCTTGGGTGTCAGTTCATTTTAATTAGAATGATTCGTTGTGGATCAGAAATTCCTACCTTAATGGACCAGGGTTTCTCAACCAGGTTTCCATGGAACCCTTGGGTTCGTCCAAAGGTTGCTAGGGGTTTCTTAAGCAATGGGCAATCTGTCTAAAATAAGTTCCCACTGACTCCATTGATCTTTAGCGATCTGTAAGGGGGTAATTCTTCCCCATGACCACAAGCGTAAGGACCATTCTTCCCTCTGACCATCACAATCAATGTATTCTGAGTTGTAGATAGTCATTCGTAAGAGGGGTTCCTCTGTTGAAAGGTTGAGAAAATCTGTTGGAGGCTTATGTGAGCCTGTTTAACAATCTTTGCATGTGAGCCTGGATAACAGCCATAATTTTTAATATTTGGCTTCTTAAAACTTTAATGGGGTTCAGACTTGGTATCCATATTTTAGTCCTGTTCTGAGAACCTGCCTTGAACTGAACCCAGACATGTTTAAATCCCTAGTCACAGCAAAGTATTTTCTACCTTGTGGAGGGTCATGTTGGAGATGTGATCTCCCAGTGGTGAGTGATTGTAACAGTAAAGAAAAGGTCAGGAGCAGAGTATTGTCTACCTCAGTGGTCTCAACTGCGGCCCAGTGGTCAAGTGTGTTCCTTCACTAATTTTTTTTTTTTTTCTAGGCCCTTGGGGCACTATTCCTCCTGCTGACACCAATGATGGGGCACTATTCCCCCCGCTGACACAAGGTGCTATGTAATTTACTCCCACTGACCACCAAGTCAGGCATTTTTATCCCCAATGGCCACATTCCAGCCCCCATAAAGTCTGAAGAACAGTAGATTGGCCCTTTAGAAAGCTTGGAGACCCCTGGAGGTTCATGTTGGTGATATGATATCCTGGTGGTGGGTATATTAAGGTGGTGAGAAGGTCAGGAGAAGATTTTCTTTTTCTTCTATCTTTTATAGTGGGTCATGCTGGAGGGAGTGATATTCCAGTGGGGTGTGTAACTGGAAAGATGGAGGTCATGAGGGGGAGTATCTTCTACCCTATGGAGGGTCATGTTGGAAGGTGTGATGTCCTGGTGGGGAGTGTTCTCAAACATAGATAGAAGTCCAGGAGAAGAGTATTCTCTATCCTATGGAGGGTCAGATCATGGCAGTTGTAGATATTTCCTTTTTTTTTAAATGGTAAATTTACCATAAAGTTATATTTCTGATTGTGAGGTCACTAACTAATTCTGTCTTATCTCCAGTGGTTAATGTGGCCCGAAATGGAGAAGCCAGCCAGAGTTCTGTCTACAAGTCCAGAGTGATGGGCTATGCAAACAAAGCCATAGACGGAAACGCAGAAACGGATTTTCATAAAGGTTTCTGCACTCACACCATGAAGGACTATGAGCCCTGGTGGAATCTGGACCTGAAAAAGACCTACAACATATCCAGTATTGTCATCACAAACCGCCAGTACTGCTGCATGCAACGCTTGTTGGGGGCTGAGATCCGCATTGGTGATTCACCTGATCGCAAAAATCCTGTGTGAGTACATGGAGGTTTACTTCTTCAAAAAGGGGCTACAAACTATGATGGTGCCCCAATATGGGCACAGCCACAATTTTTCATACTTTTGGCTCTGTTTTCCACCAGAATAAAATGAAAACAAAACCATCCAAATGAATGTGAAGTGCAGACTTTCAGCTTTAATTCAAGGGGTTAAATATCAGGTGCAAATTTTAGGAACTACAACCATTTTTATACAGTCCCTCCATTTTCAGGGGCTCAAATGTAATTGGACAAATGTATAATAATCATGAATAAAATGTTCATTTTCAATATTTTGTTGAGAATCCTTTACTGGCAATGACTGCCTGAAGTCTGGAACCCATGGACATTACCAAAGACTGGGTTTCCTCCTTTCTGATGCTTTGCCAGGCTCTAACTACATCTGTCTTCAGTTGTTCTTTGTGGTTCTTTCTGCCTTTAGTTTTGCCTTCAAGCGAAATGCATATTTAATTGGGTTGCAATCGGGTGATTGACTAGGCCATTGCAGATTATTTCACTTATTTTCCTTCAAAAGCTCCTGGGTTGCTTTTGCAGTGTTTTGGATCATTGTCCATCTATACAGTGAAGGGTCGTCCAATCAACTTTGCTGCATTTGACTGAATCTGGGCTGACAGTATATCTCTAAACACTGCAGAATTCATCTGGCTCCTTCTGTCACATCAATAAACACCAATGACCCACTTCCACTGGAAGCCATCACACTGCAAGCTCCACCATGTGACCACAGATGTGTGCTTTGAGCTGTTCCAAGCCCTCTCCACAATTTTTTTTTCTTCCTGTCATTCTGGTACAGATCTGTTTTATCCACCCAAAGAATGTTTTTCCTGAACTGGTGTTTTTGACAAAGTCTTATCTGTCTTATCTGTCTTTTCTATTCTTCAGGCTTATGAATGGTTTGCACCTTGTGGTGAACCCTCTGTATTTTGCTCTTGTGAAGTCTTCTCTTGATTGTAGACTCTGACAATGATACGCCCACCTCCTGGAGAGTGTCCTTCACTTGTCTGGATATTGTGAATGGGTTTCTCTTCTCCATAGAAGATCCTGCAATCATCCACCACTGTTTGTCTTCCGTGGACCTCCAGGCCTTTTTATGTTACTGAGCTCACCAGTGTTCTTCTTTCCTCAGAATGTACCAAACTGTTGATCTGGCCACTCCTAATGTTGATGCTATCTCTGATGGATTTGTTTCGGGTTTTTAAAGCCTTACAATGGCCTGTTTCACTTGCATGGACAGCTCCTTTGAACTCATTATGTAGGTTCACGGCAATAGATTCCGAATGCCACACTTGAAATCAACTCCAGACCTTTTACCTTCTTAATTGATGAAGAAATAATGAAGTAGCCCACACCTGGCCATGAAACGCTTTTCATTCAATTGTCCAATTATTTTTGGACCCTTGAAAAAGGGGGGGGGGTGGCCATTTCGAGCTGTAATTCCTAAATCTTTTTTCCCATTTGGATGTACATACCCTCAAATTTAAACCTGAGTGTGCACTTTCAGACCATATCCATTATATAACTATAGCTTGAATATGTTTTGGTAAATACCTGAAAAACCTGTGTGTGTGTGTGTGTGTGTGTGTGTGTGTGTGTTATATATTTATATAATAAATACATATATTTTTATTTATTTATTTGGACATATCTGAGACTTAAAGTTGCAGCGACTTCAAAAATAGTTCAAGTTCTACTTTTGGTGTGACTTTGATGCCACTTGAGGGCCATAGACTTCAATGTTAACACTCAAAAGTTGTATGAAAGCTGCACCTGAATGTTTAACATGTGACCAGTGTGCAACAGTTGTCCATTATCATTGGACAAAGCTAAAGTTGCATTCCAAAGTCGTACAACTTTGGAGTCCTACCAGTGTGAATGGAACCTTCATCATCTGACTACTGTTGATCAGACTGGCCTTTTACTACTATTGCAAGCATACTTTTTATGAGATTATATTTTTTCACCTTTGACACCGCCAATGATGTGTGTAAGGTGGGGTGGGTGGAGGCATCAGCGGGGTTCCTTACTTTTCTCACTGGACTATTTGGATAAACAGTTCCTATAAAAAGTTTTCATCTAGCCTAAGGGTCGCCTGACAAGTTGCTCTCCATGAACGGCAATGGAACCATTCTAATCGGTGCGACTCAAAAGGTTCCTGCACTAATTGGGGGGGGGGGGGGGGGGGGGGGCCTATTTCAGAGCGGCTTGTATTGCCTTCTGTAGAAGTCAGATTCAAGCCGCGTTGTAGTTGCACGACTTTGAAGCCACGCCAGTCTAAACTTAAGCTAAAAGCTCTAATTTTGGAAGCTGATGAGATTCTACAGTATGGGAACACTGAAAACAGATTGATTCAGAAAATCAGATGCGTTAGAAACAAAGGGTACATTTATAAAATGTGTTCGTTGTGATTTTGTGACATTGCATTTGAATGTTTTGGGGTATAATTTCTGCAGAACAAGAATGTGTGTGTGTGTGTGTGTGTGTGTGTGTGTGTGTGAAAAGGGGAAAACACCACATTAAGGCCACTAGATGGCGGTTTCCTAGGAAAGGACTGTGCTCTTTAGCTCCATATAGTGGCCATGATGTGGGATTTTCCTGTTCGCACATTTGATCTGCAGAGTGTATAGCCTGAGAGGATTTGATTTTTTTGCACCACTCAAACAGAACAAATTTGTGTACAGGTTCAATGGATGAACAGCTATGCAAGATGTTTATTAATACAACCTTAAGTGTCATGTTACAAATTCAAACCCTGAGGAGTTTGAGAACAAACCCAGAGATTAACCACCATCTAAAGGCAATTTTTTTTTTGCCCTCTAGGGAGATTTCCCTTCATTTGAATCCCTGTGGCATGCCTATACTTGCCTGCTCTGCAATAGTTTTTCGCAGAGCAGCCCCAATCCTCACCAGTGATCCAAGCCCCTCTTCATCGGGTGCCCCCACCGAAAGCTGCTTTCCTTGGGGGGCACCCATGTGGGGTCGCTGAGTCCCACCACTGCGTCCATTGACAGACAGTGGGACTTGGCCCCGCTCCCGTGTCACAGCTTTTGATTGACGGCAGTGGAAGCCAATGGCTCCTGCTTCTATTAACCACTTAAGAACTGAGCCTCTATTTGACACTTGAAACCCCCAAATTTTATTATTTTTTTCAGAC
Source organism: Lithobates clamitans (assembly GCA_037952925.1). Lineage (NCBI taxonomy): Eukaryota > Metazoa > Chordata > Amphibia > Anura > Ranidae > Lithobates > Lithobates clamitans. Next base: position 2,524,353 of record JBBGZY010001668.1, read on the forward strand.
ACCCTAGATAAAAAAAAAATGGCGGTTGTTGCAATCATTTGTCACGCCGTATATTAGCACAGCGGTCTTACAAGCGCAATTTTTTTGACTTTTAAAAAAATTTGCCAACTTTACTGTTTTTTTTGTTTTTTTTTATTCTATTGTGAAAAATGTTACGCCGAGTAAATTGATACCCAACATGTCACGCTTCAAAATTGTGCCTGCTCGTGAAATGACAACAAACTTTTACCCTTAATAAGCTCCATAGGCAACGTTTAAAAATATCTGCAGGTTACATGTTTAGTTAGAGGAGGTCCAGTGCTAGAATTATTGCTCTAACAATCGCAGCAATGCCTCACATGTAGTTTGAACACCATTTTCATATGCAGGCGAGACTTGTGTATGCATTCACTTCTGGGCGGGATGGGGTGCTTCATTTTTTTTATTTTTTTTTTAATTTGGGGATCATGTAAACATCCCTTGTAATAGAAAAAAGCATGACAGGACCTCTTAAATGTGAGATCTGGGGTCAAATAGACCTTGGATCAAACATTTACACTAAAATGCAATAGTTTTTTTTTTTTTTTTTTTTTTTAATTGCAAAAGACTATTGAGGAAGTGATGTTTGACATTGCTTCCGCCATTCAATGTTAGGGAGCCAAGCAGGGGCCATCTTTCCCTCATTCGGCTTCATGCCTGTCAGGGGGAAGGTTGCGGTGGAGATGACAGCTACTATGCAAATTTCGTTTTTGGCTGAGCTGTAGTTGTCTCAGACTGATTGTATAGTTTCTCATCTGGTTTTTCCCTAAGCTTAAATCGGCTTGTGATTTCTTACTGTCACCAGTAGATGTCACTGGTCATAGTTTTGTTTGTGAAATCTCATGCCAAGTTACAAATATTTTTAGATTTCCTTCAGCCAATCCAGTAGGAGGTTTAGGCCACCGGTGCATTCTGGATGAGGATATAAATTGGGACAAGCTTTTTGTGTTTGCTCTTTCCCTGGGCTTCAGCCTAAGGAGGTGCTGCTAGATCTAGCTCTGCTGTTGTGCCCAATAGCCTGGTTTGGGGCCTAATGTGTGCTAAAGTGGTCCTAAAGCTGTCCTGCTTGATCTGGAGGAAGCTGTGCCAGAGAGACCCAGGAGAGAGAAGACGGCTGGTCTCTCCAGAAGGGCCTGATGACTCTAAGGACGCACTGAAATTTGGGAATGTACTTATGGTGTTGTCAGGTCAGCTTAAAGGTTCTGATGCTGTACGTTGATCTAGAGTCTGTAGACTATCTGGGATCCCTAACCTCCCCCCTCCTTGACTTTTTTTTTTTTTTTTTTTTTTTTTTTTTTAAAGTTTCTGTAAATGACTGGTGCCAAATATCTTTTCTCTGTTCCCCCAATTTAATTTGTGGACTCACCTGGGGGTGAAATGTTGGCCTGCCTCTGGTAGTGCTATACTGCCTTTGGGTTGTCAGAAGGGTGCTTCACTGGTAAAATAGGGGATTTTGGTGGTAAAATGATGGCCTAATTTAACATGCTAAACCATGGGAGGATTTATCACTCAGTTCTTAGATGGGAACTAGACTTCCTGGAAGAAATGTACTCCTCCCATAGAGGTGATAATTATTGCCCAATCTTTTCTCTCCAGGTGCAATAAGGTCACAGATGTCTCCAAACCTCGGATCTCTCTGTGCTGCAGCGGGATGTTGGGTCGATACGTTAGTGTGGTGATCACTGGGCGCTCGGAATACCTGACACTGTGTGAGTTGGAGGTTTACGCAAAGGAGGAAGTGGCTGAGATCATTCAGAAGAACCATGTCTGCTGGTGACATCACATGGATGGTTATCTCCAGCAATGTTTGGTGCACATCAAATTTGGTTATTTTCACACTCCTGTGCTAATTTAAAATAAACCTTTTCCTGGGCAAAATGGAGTCTGCTCTTGGTGTTCTCTTTTGAAAACTCTTGGCTGCCTGGCTGTTTTGTTTGTTTCTAAATTTCGAGTCATACAGTTCACTTTATTTAACTAGAATTCATAGTTGGTAAGGTTGAATAAAGACCCCAGTCCATCCAGTTCAACATGTGTGTATCTATACCTCTACCATTTCTCATATCCTTGTATTAGACATGTGTGGTTCATTTATTCAGAATCAAAATTCGAACAGTTTTTTTAGTCAGTTGTATCCAAATTTCCGACTTGCTATAGTAACGAATGTAAACAAATTTGAAATCAAACTAAATTTAGTCCAATTCAAATTGAATTTGAGTACAATTCGACAATGAAATAAAAATAAACATATAGTCTGAAAGAAATCCGCAATATGTATTGGTATTCAAATATACCCGTCTGCCAAAATTCTAATTTTGAAGGAATAGAAAATTAAAGCATAGAATAAAAAAAAAAATAGATTTGAATAGCACTACGGTATCTTCTGAAATTCAAATAAAATCAGCTAGTCTTTACAAAGAATTTGGATGGATTTGATTATTTTCAATTCAACTTCATAGAATCCATTGGAAAAAATTAAACGCAGGCAAACCACTAAATTCAATGAAATTGGTTGACGACGCGATCCAAAACTAAACAATTTTCTTCATTCCGCACATGTCTGCCTTGTATATTGTTTGCCATGATGCCCATCTAAATGTTTAACCAATTCAATACCGGCACTACCCCCCCCCCCCCCCCCCCCTCCTGCCCAGGCCAATTTTCAGCTTTCAGCACTATCACACTTTGAATGACAATTGCAGTCATACTAGACTGTACCCAAAACAATTTTTTATAATTTTGTTCCCACAAATAGAACTTTCTTTTGTTATTTGATCACCTCTGGGGGGTTTATTTTTTGCTAAACAAATAAAAGACCAAACATTCTGAAAGTTTCTTTGTTTTTGTTATAAAATTCTGTAAGTAAGTTTTCTCCTTCACTGATGAGGCAGCGCATTGATGGGCACTAATATGCAGCATTGATAGGTGGTACTGATGGGGGGGGGGGGGGGGCGTGCACTTGTGGGTGCTGAGGGGGGCCCTGATGGGGGGGCACTGATAAGGAGGCACTGGGTGGGCATCCCTGGTGGGTAATGATGGGGGGGCACTGATGAGGCACTGGGTGGGCATGGCTGGTGGTCATACTCAGGGGGGCTGAGCTGATAATCAATCAGCACAGACCCCTCCCTGTCAGAACCGCTGATCAGCTCTCCTCTACTCGCATCTGTCAGATGCGAGTGAGGAAAAGCCGATACTCAGCTCTTTCTGTTTACACCGTGATCAGCCACAGCTGATCACGTGGTAAAGAGTCTCCGTCAGACTCTTTACCGAGATCAGTGTTGCGGTGTGTCAGACTGACACAATGCACCACCGATCGCCGCGCTGCATGCTGGCTGTTCTGAAAGATGCCATATGACGTCCAGTCAAAATAACAAAACCACTCCGGCATTTTGCTATAGGCTGGGTGGGAATTGGTTAAATTGTTGGCGCTCCCCAATTACACCACCAATTGTGGAACAGCACTCCACCTATACCGCTCTAATAAAAACCCTGTATGAAGTGTAAGGTTCAACTGCTTCTTGTCCTACTTCATTGAGGGGTCACCTGTTGTCTTATACTTAATAAGTTCCTCCCTATGCTTGAACTGCTATTTAAATATTTCTATATTTTGATCATATCTCTTAAGCGTCTCTTCTCCAGGGAGAATGTTTTAATACTTGTAGTCTAACTTCTGAGTTCCTCCAACCCCCTTATTAGTTTAGTTGCCCTTCTTCTCCGGAGACTCTCTGGTTCCAGCACATCCTTCCTGAGGACTGTAGACCAGAGTACCACCAAGTGGTAGCGCTCTAGTTTTATTGAGTAAACACTTTTTTAACCACTTCAGCTCCATAAAGGTTTACACCACCCCCCATGACCGGGTCATTTTTTGCGATACGGCACTGCGTTGCTTTAACTGACAATTGCGCGGTCGTGCAATGCTGTATCCAAATACAGTTTGGTTTTTTTTGTTTTTCCCACAAATAGAGCTTTCTTTTGGTGGTATTTGATCACCTCCTGGTTTTTTTTTTCTTTCTGCTATATACAAAAATCTGACAATTTTGGGGGGAAAAAAAACTATTTTTTTACTTTCTGCTATAATAGATATCCAATAAAAACAATTGAATTTCTTCATCAGTTTAGGCTAATATGTATTCTGCTACATATTTTTGGTAAACAAAATCCCAATAAGTGTATATTGACTGGTTTGCACAAAAGGTATAGCATCTACAAACGATGGGATATTTTAATGGAATTTATATATTTTTTTTTTTATTATTAATGGTGGCTTTTTTTTTTTTTTTTTTTTTGCGGTACCAACATTGAGGCAGACAAATTGGGGACCGGTGACACTAATACAGTGATCAGTGCTTAAAATATGCACTGTCACTCATGTCTTTTTCGAATTTACCAATTTAATTTTTTTTCCCAATTCAAAATGTTCGAATCGATTAAATTTTTCAATTGGTCGAATCAAACTTTAGATTTTTTTTTTTTTTTTTTCTCGATTCAAATCAAATCTTCATCAAACGATTACAAAGACTCTTTAAATTACCCTTTGGCTTAACAGCACGATTTCGAAATGGTACTCTAATAAAACACAGTGTTTGATTTTAGCAATATGTGTACATTTAGAATTCGACTAGAGTTCAATGTAAACTTCGATCCGAATTTTGGACAAATTTTATTTCGTTATTCGGAGCATTCTGTAAAATTTGTTTGTTTTAATTTGGGTATGTGGATATATCCGAATCTCCGACTAATGAAAAATTTATCCGAATATTAATTCGGAATAAATTGAACCGCCCATGTCTAAAAATAACAAACATGTTATACTTACCTGCTCTGTGCAGTGGTATTGCACAGAGTGGCCCTGATCCTCCTCTTCTGGTGTCTCCGGCGGCGATCTTGGCTCCTTCTCTTGAGGGACTACCATAGCTAGCTGCTTGCTATGGGAAAGCGTAGTCCCCACGCTCCTGACCTGTGTGTTTGGAGCCATGCTCCATAGAATTGCACAGCGGGACTTAAGCCTGCCAATGGCTCCTGCTGCTGGAATGCTGGGTGAAGAGGAAGTAAGCGGAGAAAAGGTGCAGCCATGCACAGTGCTAATCTCTTCTCATCTCCTTCACACAGGAAAGGGGGGGGGGACACAGGGACACTAAACTTTTTTTTTTCACCTTAATACAAGCAATGCATTAAGGTAAAGTTTTTTTTTTTTTTAGGTTTAGTAACACATTGTCAGGAACCATGAATCCGACTGAGACAGAAGTGCAGTAAAAAAAAAAAATCACACTTTAATAAAATGGTACAAACAGAATAAACATGGTCAAAACATAGCCAGGGTTCAGTAACCAGAGCGAGTAGTCGGAACAATCCAGTAAAATAGGAACCAAAGATCAGTGTATTCAGAAGCAGCAAATGGAATCAGGAACGTCAGCCAGGCAAAAGTCTTTAACAGGAAAACACAGCAGAGAGAGTCTTGATATGTTGACCAAGGCGAAGGCACAAGGAGATCTGATCCCATGGAGTTTAAGTTGAGCAGGATATGATCATCAGGTGAGTCACTGTGGAATGATGAGTGCTGGCAATTAACCGACAGCTGAGCAGCCTGAGCTCTGAGAAGGAAGGGCTGAGCCCAGACCTGACACACTTTTAGGCCGGGTTCATCACGGCAGCCGTCCTACTTTGGATCCGACTTTGCCCTGCGACTTGAAGCCGGCATGCGTCTGACTTTCAATGAACAAGGATCCGACTTGGATCCCCGCCAATACCAGGCACTGTGTTTGGTATGAATCTTGAGGGGGAACTCCACGGCAAATTTTAAATAAAAAACTGGCATGGGTTCCCCCTCCAAGGGCATACCAGGCACTTCGGTCTGGTATATATTTTAAGGGGCACCCCCTACGCCAAAAAAAAACAAAAAACGGCATGGGGTCCCCCCAAATCCATACCAGACCCTTATCCGAGCATGCAGCCCGGCCGGTCAGGAATGGGGGGTGGGGACGAGCGAGTGCCCCCCCTCCTGAACCGTACCAGGCCGCATGCCCTCAACATGGGGGGGTGGGTGCTTTGGGGCAGGGGGGCACCCTGCGGCCACCCCCCACCCCAAAGCACCTTGTCCCCATGTTGAGGACAAGGGCCTCTTCCCAACAACCCTGGCCATTGGTTGTCGGGGTCTGCGGGCGGGGGGCTTATCGGAATCTGGGAACCCCCTTTAATAAGGGGGCCCCCCACCCTATGTGAATGAATATGGGGTACATCGTACCCCTACCCATTCACCTAGGAAAAAAAAAGTGTCAAAAATCACACTAGACAGTTCTTTAAAATAATTTATTAGGCAGCTCCGGGGGGTCTTCTTTCGACTTCGGGGTCTCTTCCTTCTTTTCCGCGCTCTCCGGCCTCTTCTCTGCGCTCTCCGGTATCTTCTGCCGGGCTCCTCTGCTATCCTCTGCTCTTTTGCCCGCTCTTTTGCTAGTGGTGGCACGGTCTTCTTCCCTCTTCTCTTCTTCCCATGTTGACACAACGCTCTCTCCCACTGTAATGCCGTGTGCGCGGTCCGCAATGACTTATATAGGGATGGGGCGTGGTCAATGGGTGATGTCAAGATTATAAGATGCAATGGGGTTTATTTACTAAAGGGAAATCCACTTTGCACTACAAGTGCAGTGGCTGTAGATCTGAGGGGGACATGCAAGAAAAATAAAAAACAACATTTTAGCTTGCACATGATTGGATGATAAAATCATCAGAGCTTCCCCTCATTTCAGATCCTCCCCTCAGATCTACAGTGACTGCGCTTCCAAGAGCACCTGTAGTGCAGCGTGGATTTGCCTTTGGTAAATCAACCCCCATGTGTTTTTAAATGGCAGGAAAATTTGGTTAACAACACCACTAATAAATCCAATGGTACAGGAAGGAGTTCTACCACTCAAATTACTGTGAACAAGCAGGGTATTCAAAATCACCCATCCCAACAATTCAGACCCTCAATTAAACCTGTGGGACCTGGGAATTACACCCTTCCTCATCCATCTAGAGGGAGAGGTAGTGGGACTCAATCAGGTAGACCTGAAGGTGATAGGCAAGCACTTCCATGTATGGCTCCTATGGTTCATACCAATCCCCATACGGAAAGAATGTGTTGACTACACAGGTAACTATGGAGGATCAGGCTCTAATTATAGGAAACCCATATGTGCTGTGATTACAAAATCTTTATGAACCTTTGGATGATTATTCGGATAAGGAGGATGATGGTTACCATAATCTGTACTATGCACAACTGCAGCCAGAAAGGTCTAACATTGGAGCACCATTAAAACATCGGTCCCATGGTTTTTTGGGCAAAGGCAAGGGAAAGGTCAAAGGAGGAAAACTCGAGGATACAGGGGGAGTAGGCGGAAACGACTCCAAAAAAAGAGAGATTGTACAGGCATTTTCAGCCTGAGTGGAGCTGCTTTGACCCAAGCAGAGAAAGTAGTTCTCCACAAGGGTCTCAAATGTGTAGAAGCTCGTCCCCTTAACAAGTTTGAAACTATCAGAAAAATGTCAATTAAAAGACATTTTTTTATCCAATCCAGTCACTACTAATACTAATGGTTTACAAGGGGATGGAGTTATTCATACGTGCCTGAGAAATGCCTCATTACACAACCCCCCAGAAAATGTAAGTTCTAATATTTTTGTTTTCAAAAAAAATGGTTTTACGTGATCTTGATAAAACTCAAAATTCTTCTGCTGTATTCTGCATATCACTATCCCACATGCGTGTTGCTGCTGATTACAGAAGAGCTGCTGGTGGGATATTGATATGCAGGATACAGCAGAAGAATTCCATCTCTACAGCCACGTTTGCATCACCATGCATTGAATTGAATACAGGCTGCCAGCGGAGGTTTTGGTCTGTTGAAGTCCGGACCAGAGGATCCCCCCACAAATGTGGTGATCAGATCGATATCAGAACTCCACTGAGGAAAAAGCCCTGGCTGGGTGTTAGCCACAGGCATTACTTGTCTGTGCAGCTGGTAAGCGCACACTTCTTATGGTGGTGGGTCTGCAAGCAAAGTCACATTTACTTTTTGGAACTGATCACAAGGCGATATCTTCACTAATTGTTAGAGATTGGTCGATTTGAAGTTTGACCGACTGTGATTGGAATCTCTACATAGCGTCACTGAACACTTATAGAGTTACATTATTTATTTGTGGGATCTTATTCCAGCTTCAATTTAAGTTATCATGCATTGATCACTTATTGTCACGATTTAAAGTTAAGGGCATAGAGCGCAACCATATTTGTTTTTAATTTTCTAGATCTAACCATTGATCAAGACGGGTACCAACTGCTGACTAAGACTTATTTTAAGTCCACAGATAGGATTGGCTTTATTCCAATTGGGAGTTGTCATCATCCCAACTGGTTAAAATCTATTCCGAAAAGGACAATTTCAGCAGATTCACAGGAATTGTTCTAAGCAAGAAGGTGTCCACCAAGCAGAGATATTGAAATATAGGTTTTTAGAAAAGGGTTACTCCGAGGATACATTGGAACAAGAGATTCATCAGGTATCGGCCCTACATCGAAATTCTCTTTTTACTGTTAATGTTAAACAGCAACAAAATCCATCTGCTAACAAATTTGAATGGGCTTTTCTCACCACCTTTTCAAATCAACACCGATGGGTGGGAAAAGTCCTACACAAGTACTGGAATATCCTTAAGGAAGACAGTGTGTTGGGTCCAGAACTTCCTGATCATCCACAGGTTGTATATAAAAAAGAACTCTCCCTTAGAGATATAATAGCCCCTCATTCCATAGTTCCTCCTCCCATCAATAAAATATTTGAAAATCTTAAAGGTTTTTTTAACCTGTAGAAAGTGTGAGATGTGTAAAACACCCCAAACGACTCGGACCTCCTAATTTTTTTCCTCCTCCACATAAAAAAAAATATGACAAAGGATTTTATAACATGTCATACGAAAGGAGTAGTGTATCTTTTGAGGTGCGCATGTGGACTTCAATATGAGAGGAGAACCACACGGGCACTTAATGTTCACATTTGTGAAACATTTGAGCAATATTAAAGAGGGATTGCCTTCCCACAGCTTGTCCAAACATTGCAATCGATAACACGATAGAAACCCTGCTTCTTTACAGGTAGTTGGTATTGAAAAATATTCTCCCCACTGGAGGGGTAGTAATCTTAAGAGGCAGATTTCCCTTTGCGAATACGATTGATTTTTGACCTAAGACCCTACAATCCTAGGGGTCTCATTGTGGAATGGAGCTTGAATTCCTATATTAACAATAGCTAAAAGGTGTATAATATTTTTGTCTCAATCATTTTTTGTTTTGAAACACCTATGTCTTTCCTACCTGTGAATATTCACATCTATATGTATTTTAAAAACATTTTTAAGGCCTATGTTTAAGCATATTTTCATGATTAATAATATACCCAATATATATATATATATTCGTTTCATGAAAATATATTTTTCAGTCATAATACACTTTTTTTTTTTTAGATATTTTTAGTTGAGATTTTTTTCAAAAATATGTCTTGTTTTTTTTACAATCTATTATACAACATTGACATATGTAACATCCTGATCAATAGTTTCACATGATGTTTTTGCACTTCATTGTATTAATTTAAATAACTGCTAGATGGTGACACTATGTGCTGTATTTTTTTGTATGATCTACCAAATATTTGTTTTTTTAGTTATCTCTTTAGTTATTAGACATGTGCACTACCGAAAAATTTATTTAGTTTTGTTTTCATTTTTATTTATTTTTTGTTTATCAAATCATTTGTTATGATCGGCATTCGGTACTTCTGATAATTCGTAACTTTGTTCTTATTTTTGGATTTTATCCGAAAGATAGTCGATTCGTTAAACTCCATAGGTTAAAGGGGTTGTAAAGGTAAATTTTTTTTTTTTTTTAAATAACAAACATGTTATACTTTCCTTCACTGTGCAGCTCGTTCTGCACAGAGTGGCCCCGAACCTGGTCTTCTGGGGTCCCTCGGTGGCTGTTTCAGCTCCTCCCCGCAAGCATTAACCACCTTAATGCGAGCTCCCTCGCATGGTGGTTAGTGCTTGCGGGCGCGCTCCCGTGATACAGCCGGCGGCTATAGCCGCTCACTGTATCACTTGGCCCCGCCCCCCAGCGCGCCGCGTCATTGGATGTGATTGACAGCAGCGCGAACCAATGGCTGCGCTGCTTCCAATCCATCCACTGTAGCCAATCAGCGGCCAGGGTGAGCGGAGGAATAGATGTCGGGAACGCGAAGCTGACTTTCAAAGCGTCAGGTAAGTAAAAAGGGGGGGCTGGGGGCGGCGGAACTGTCAGAAGTTTTTTCACCTTAATGCATAGAATGCATTAAGGTGAAAAAATTTTTACCTTTACAACCCCTTTAAATCGTTTTCCGCATCTTCAGATTTTAATACTTTCGGAATTTCGTTCTTTCTGACAATTCGTTTTCGTATGCATTTGTCAAAAGAGTCTTTTGTTCATTTGGGTGCTTCCTCACGAACGTTATGACGAATTTCGTCCAAAAACAAATTTAAAATGAAATAAATTGCACATGTATCATTATTTATTTTTATGATCTGTTTAAGATTAAAGTAATGCCCTTATAAGATGTCTGCAATTGGCTTCTTGTAAGTCACATTGATTTGCACATACTGTCTTCATGGTGGCGCCGTGTACTTTTTAAATTCACTTCCGATGTCACTTCCTCTTTAAGGCTTGCCCGTTAACGTTGCACAGTATCTTCCAATCCCAGAAGACGCCATTTCTGGGAAAACGCGCCGGATGACGACTACGCGTGACGTCATCGTGGGCGATTTAGACAGATAATACCGCGGCCGGCTTGTTTTTACACTGCTCGATTATATTTGCCTCAATGTAAGTGTCTCTGAGATTTACAATAAATCTTTTTCACTGATTTACGCTATGAGGCTTCTCCCTACTTTTCATGTGTCATCTTGATGAGTAGATTCCATTCGATTCACGGCCTGGAGACATACTATGTGTGAGGTTATCTACCTGGAGCTAAAGTACAGGCTGTTTCTGATTTCTGTAGTCGAGATCCACTAGTGTGGGTAAGAGGCCATCTGCTTTTATTTAGGAGCACCTTTGTCAGTAAAAACACTTTTTGGAATATTTCCGATATGAAGCCCTCAGCACTTTTTTCGATGATAATTTCTATATGGACTTTATTGATTGTTTTTCACTTTTGATGCCCACTGCACTTGGCACAGTATTTATGGCACTTGCACCGTATATACCACTGCATCTGGAAAGTATTCACAGCGCTTCACTTTTTCCACAGTTTGTAGATGTTATAGCCTAATTCCAAAATGGATTAAATTCATTATTTTCCCTCAAAATTCTACAAACAATAGCCCATAAAGACAACGTAAAAGAAGTTTGTTTGAAATCTTTGCAAATTTATTAAAAGTAAAAAATGAAAAAAAATCCCATATACATAAGTATCACAGCCTTTGCTCAATACTTTGTTGAAGCGCCTTTGGCACCAATTACAGCCTCAAGTCTTTTTGAGTATGATGCTACAAGCTTGGCATACCTATTTTTTTGGCAGTTTCTCTACTTCTTTGCAGGACCTCTTACACTCCATCAGGTTGGATGGTGAGTGTCGGTGCACAGCCATTTTCAGATTTCTCCAGAGATGTTCAATTAGGTTCAAGTCTGGGCCACTCAAGGACATTCACAGAGTTGTCCCGTAGCCACTCCGTTATCTTGGCTGTGTGCTTAGGGTCCTTGTCCTGTTGGAAGATGAACCTTTGCCCCAGTCTGAGGTTCAGAGTGCTCTGGATCAGGTTTTCATCAAGGATGTCTCTGTACGGGCCGGTCCTCAGAGTGGCATTTGTCCTTGACCCCAGTATTTAATCTTCTTGGGGATGCTGTCTCGTCTAAAGGATTTATTTCCTAATGCTATTCCATCCTGTTACAATCCATAATGAAGCACCATCCCCTGAAGGTGAGGGAGAAATGGGAGGCAGATGTGGGACAGTTAGATGGGGAACAATGGGAGGAGATCTTTCAGGCGGTGGGCTTTTGCTCACTCCATGTGTCCCAGAGACTTACTCAGATATATATACTTTTAAGAACATACTATAACCCTCACAGGCTCCATTTGATGAACCTGCAGGCTGACTCCACTTGCACAAGATGCAAACGAGACCATGGAGACCTCATACACTTGCTGTGGAGGTGTCCCAAGCTGCAGACATATTGGGCAGGAGTGGTAACAACTATCAATTCCGTGTTCAAAGTTACTCTTCCACAGGACCCAAGAGCATGTCTCCTGGGTGCTCTGGAGGAATACGAATGGGAGGGGCACAGCAGAAAGGCTATACACAGAGTCCTATTTCAGGCTAGAAAGTTAATTATGAGGCACTGAAAGTCTGAGACGCCCCCAAACATAAAAGAATGGATTGATAACATTAGCACAACACTGAGAATGGAAAAGTTGTATACCAGCACAGGGGAAGTGCAAAAAAATTTGAGGGAAGGTGGGCACCCTGGCTGGACATGTCAGGACTAGCCCCGGTGGAACTGGTGGCTGACAGACTATTAGGAATAAATATAGAGTAAATAACAGGCTAAGGAAAGCTATAACTGGGATAAGGTTATAATAAAGTTATACTCTTGTCGTTGGTTAACAGTTGGAATGTGATGTATGAAGCTGAATTATATTGCAATGAAGATAATATTTGTAATTTTTCATTTGGATAAAAAAAAAAAAGGATGTCTCTGTACATTGTTGCATTCATCTTTCCCTTGATCTTGACTAGTCTCCCAGTTCCTGCAGCTGAAAAACATCCTCACAGCATGATGCTGCCACCACCATGCTTTACTGTAGGTAGGGGCATCGCTAGGGGGTGGCTATTGGGGCTATAGCCCCGAATCTGGAACCCATAGCCCTGAGTCTCTTGCCGCAGGGTCCCTGTCTAACCAGCAGGTCACGGCCGCAGCTGCTGCGGCGGGCAGGCTGGCTGCATGAGACAGACAGAGGAGATGAGAGAAGTGAGTGGGTGGACAAGCCGAGATGACAGGTGATGGTGACAAGTAACACGCTGCATCTGGTGGCAGGAGATAAGGCAAGTGACACGCCCAGGGCTCCCACTGATTCTGCATTATGGTGAGTTGAATCACTTCATTATATATTAGAATGTAACAATAGAAACAATGCGCTTCAATCACCCTGACACCATATCAACCATGGTGCCATGATGATTGAAGGGCCAACACCAGCCATTGCCTGCGAACTATGGCTTACCACTGGCATGCCCCCCCACGGGCCTGCAAAAAGGTTGGTGACTGCTGCTATGGGCTCTAGCCTCAGATCTTTTGAAGACCTAGCAACGCCCCTGACTGTAGGGATAAAATCGGACAGGTGATGAGAGGTGCCGGATTTCCTCCAGACATGTCGCTTGCCATTCAGGCCAAAGAGTTCAATCTTTGGTTTATCAGACCGGAGAATTGTGTTTCTCATGGTCTGAGAGTCCTTCAGGTGCCTTTTGGCAAACTCCAGATGGGCTGTTGTGTGCCTTTTACTGAGGAGTGGCTTCTGTCTGGCCAATCTACCATACAGGCCTGATTGGTGGTGTGCTGTAGAGATGGTTGTTCTTCTGGAAGGTTCTCCTCTCTCCACAGAGAAATGCTGGAGCTCTGTCAGAGTGACCATCTGGTTCTTTGTCAACTAAGGCCCTTCTCCCCCAATTGCTCTGTTTGCCGGGCAGCCCGCTATAGGAAGAGTCCTGGTGGTTCCAAACTTCTTCCATTTATGGATAATGGAGGCCACTGTGCTCATTAGGACCTTCAGTGCTGCAGACATTTTTCTTTACCCTTCCCCAGATCTGTGCCTCAATACAATCCTGTCTCGGAGGTCTACAGACAATTCCTTGGACTTGTGGCTTGGTTTGTGCTCTGGCATGCACTGTTAACTGTGGCACCTTATATAGACAGGTGTATGCCTTTCCAAATTTTGTCCAATCAATTGAATTTACCACAGATAGACTCCAATCAAGTTGTAGAAACATCTCAAGAATGATCAAAGGAAACAGGATGCACCTGAGCACAATTTTGAGTGTCATGGCAAAGGCTGTGAATACTTACATGGGATTTTTTTTTTTTTTTCAAATTGGCAAAGATTTCAAACAAACTTCTTTCATGTTGTCATTATGGGGTATTGTTTTATAGAATTTTGAGTAAAATAATGAATTTAATCCATTTTGGAATAAGCCTGTAACATAACTGTAGCACCCTCTACTTAGAGGATTCTAGAAGAGAGGAGGGGAAAAGAGCTGGGCTAGTATGAAGTGTTCAGGAAGCCCCGACCAATCCCCAACTAGGTTTGGCAGGGGGGAGGCCTCCTTAATATAGCCAGGGTCAGGCCAGCTAGGGAGGAGTTGTCGGGTGGAAGAACTGAGGATGGAGTACTATGCTGTCAGGGCCTTTGAGGGCGTTCCCTATTCTGGGGGGTGGCCTTGGGCCTGGGGACTTGGGTGCAGGACAGATCCCTTCAAGAACGCATGAAGGAATCTGAACAGGAGGCACAGAGAGGAGTCAGAGAGGACAACAGGAGCTAGTACTGCCAGGCAAATCTTCAGGAGGGAACCACCGATGTACAGCCAGGAGGGCTGGTAAGTGACATGTGCAATCAGGGGGACTGGAGAGGCATGCCAGAGAGAACTGAGAGGAAACAGTCCGAGCTGGGTGTGGAGCCAATGAGTATTGCAATGTCCTGGGCAGCTGCGGCCAGGAGGGCTGGCAGGGCCTGAAGAGGGATTGCTGGGAGCAGTAATCCACCAAAGGTCAGCTAGCACTAAAAGACTTCCTATTCTATTTTTGCTACACTAAAACAGACCCGCGGTCCCTGCCTGCAAATGGCAATTTCTAGGGCCTGACTGAGTCAGTGTTGGGCCTACCCATGTGCTAGCTGTACCTGGAAGTGAAGTGTTGTGCAGGGAGAGAGAAACAGTCTGCAAGCAAGTGTTGTGCTGGAGGAGACTGGAGCTGTAAAGTGTATATAGTCGTCCCAAGTGATTGAAATCCAATTAACCAATTGTTCGTTCTACTGGGCATCCCATATACTCCTATCCCTATCCAAGTTCAAATCCCTCAATAAAATAACAAAACAAACATCTCGACTGTTCATTGTCTCCAAGGTGATTGGGAAGGGAATGCCGGGCTGGGCAGGGTGACAGGTGGGCCACAACTTTCAGAAGCCCCTATGGGGGTACCGCTACATTTGGGGGCTCGTTCTGGGACCACCTGTTCATGGGTAATCTGTCAGCCATTGCCCCTAGTAACTACAGTTGAGCAAGCTGGGGAACTGTGTTTGTTCCGCCAGTATTGAGGAATTGAACCCTGGGAAGGAATTGTGTGTTTTGCTGCTATTCTACTGTAAAAATAAGTGTCGTTGCCCATAGCAACCAGCAGGAGTCATTACCAGTTATTGGTGCCTGTTTACCCAGCTGCGTCGGACACTTAAACTAATCCTGCAATTCAGAGACTTTTCAACCATGTGCTGTCACCCGTGGCAACCACGACAGGCGATTGCGCCCATGGATTACAAATATGTCCAGCGTTCTGCTAATCCTGGACATCTCTCACTGGATTACAAATATGCCCAGCGCTCTGCTAATGCTCGGCATTAAAGTAAAGTGTGCCTGGAAGTGTCTACTGTTGCTCGGGGTAATCGGGGTCAACCTGCGGGTGCCTGCGGGAGGGACTGTGCTGAGATAGTGCCCTTCAGTGAGACATTGGTTACAAAATTTATTGTTGTGTAGCGGTATAGTTGCCACTAGTAACAGACAATCCACCAATTCACCCCGCTGCCAGACTCCCATACATCACTTGCAGAGACAATGAACAGTCTTTTGCTAGTTTTGTTTTTGTTTTATTGGGGGAATGCAACTTGGTTGGGGAAAAGGGTATATGGGATGCCCATAGGATAGTTCAATTGCCATCATATTTTAAAGATTTCACACACTAGCACATAGTTAGAGCCAGAAGAGATGATGTGCATGTATAATTGCTTTGATCTTCCTCGTGCATCACCATGCAGACTGTTGCTCCTCCCCTGCTCAACTCCCGCAGAATATTGCTTCCGAGAATTCCCCATCCATTACCGTGTAAAGAATGAGGACATCACTCTTGATCGTGTAAGAGTAATGTTCCCAGAACCTCTCTCCTCCTGCACAAAACTTATCCTGAAGTAAAGTAATGTCACATCTTCTTCTATGAGCAAGAAGGACCCAGGGGCGGACTGACCATTGAGCCACTCGGGCACTGCCCGAGGGCCCTGGGTCACTAGGAGGCCCCATCAGGGTTGCCAGCCTGAGTAAAACCAGGGACAGTATGTATAAATCTGTGTTTTTTTTACATCTGTCTGTGTATACTGTGTATATATGTATGTGTATACTGTGTGATTTTATACTGTATGTGTGTATACTGTGTGGCCCCATAATCTCTGATTGCCTGGGGGCCCCATAATCTCCTATTGCCCGGGGGCCCCATAATCTCCTAATGCCCAGGGGCCCCATAATCTCCTATTGCCCGGGGGCCCCATGAGTTATCAGTCCGCCCCTGGAAGGACCCACTCCTTAAGTCCTTAAGCCAGCTCTGGTTGCTCGCTGCAACTAGACCAGAGGCCTGCAGCACCTCTCCCCGGAGGCCTAGTAGTTTAAAAGCATTTGTTGGATGGTGCACTACTGTTCCCAGCCAGCCCAGCCTGCAAATCATGTGGCCTTAGGCCACATCGATTTGACACATATCCCCACAGTCTCTCCTCTGATCCAGAACTCCTCATAACTCACCATGTAAATGATTAAGACTTTGCTAATGGCCGTGTAGAAGCAAAGTTCCCTCATAGACTTCCTGGCACATCCAGCCCTCCATTGTGGTAACACTCACCGACCTTTGTCTGCCCTGAGTCCTTGACGGAGAACTTGACTGGACCATACGTTCCGACAGCTTCACCTGCCCCTCTGCTCCAGGAGTCCTTTATCAATAACCGTGTGATGATAAAGACATTGTCAATGACTGTGTAATGGCAAAGTTCCCTCACAGCTCACCCTGGGCCTCCTCCTGCCATCGGCGCACCCCCCCCCCAGATGGGGGTGCCCTCCTGCTGCTGTCTAGTATGCCATCCTCCACTTCACTCAGCCGCCAACTCCTCCCAGTGGCATGTTACCTCAGCTTATATAGGAGGCCCGCCCCCTGCCAATACCAGTTGGGGATTGGTCAGGGCTCCCATATAAGTTGCCTGCCACTCCAGTTCCAGGCCCAGCCCCTCTTCCAGAATATTCTCCCTGGAAGCAGGGGAGGCACCTCAGAACTGGAGCTACACTGACCATTTCCAGCCCCCAGATCAAAACAGACAGGCCTAGCTTGCAGCATAGGCCTGCCTAAATTTGCTTGTGCTGACAGTTCATAGTAAAAACCCATTACTAGCACCTACCTATTGGTAGAGGGTGCTACATTCACCCCCCACCAAAATCACAGCTGTCCTCAGCTGTGGAAAATAAATTTCCAAAAATACTTCCTGGGCCTGGGAGTAAAGGCATCCTATATAAATTGATTGGATGGGGGAAAGGGTAAAAACTTGGACAGGGTTTTTTCTTTAAAAGTACAAAAATAAAGTATATACACTCTGATCATTATTCTACATTTACTCCCTTGGGAGGAATACTCTGCCTACCACAGGTCTTCATCTTTTTCCCGCGGTGAAGATGGATAACTGTCACATCCCGCTGTTCCTAAGAGAAGACAAAACACACACAATCTATCTACACAACTATCTATACAACAATTTGCCAGGTAGAGGGGGTTATAATCCTCCACTTGGTGAAAGAAAATACATTTTTTTTCAAACTGTATCAGGGGTGGCATGCTGTTCTCTGTTTTACTGTCACTCCTGCAAGAGGGATCTAAGGGGACCTCCTGCTGAGTACAGTCTAAACAGACATGCCAATGATAAAAAAAGAAAAAAAAAACCCTCTGGTTGCTCCTAGTTGGAGGGGCCCCTCCTGACAGGCAGGTAGCAAAAAGGTTTAACAGGGACAGTGCACCCTAGTGTCCATGATCACTTGTCCTCCTATCATGCACCTTGGGTGGCGGCAAAAGCTGTCCCTGTGAAATTTTAGAAAATGTCATTGGAAAAAACCACACAGGCCCTGCCCTGTCCTTGCAGTCCTGGTGGCCGGTTCCATGTGGGCTGCACATCACAGCAGTCCTCCCTACACAAAACCGTGGATTCGGCAATCTCCTCCGGCTATCCACTTCTCCTCTGACTGAGACCGAGTGGCTCCTGGTAGGCTGACCTGCCTTTACAACCAGGACTCGGTCTTTGTGGATTACACGACCCAAACTCCATTCTTGCTTGATGTCCTTGAACCGGGTCCAGGCATCACTTTCTGGTACCCGGAGTGGCTTGGGGACGTGCAAAAAGTCCCAAACCATGTCACCCTCCCACTGTCCCCGTGAGTCCTCTATGACGTCCATGGTCTGGGCTGGGATATAGGGGTAATCTAAGCCCCACTCCAAGGTGACCCTCCTTTGTACCTCCTGCTGGAAACATGAGAGTCAGGGTAACTTTAGGTTTTTCCTGTTCCCGGCAGGATGCAGGCATCTGGAGCCTTGATGACCCATTGCCTGTACGTGGGTGCCCTGGTCTGGGTAGTGGATGGCTGATTTGTGAAGATTCTGCTGGCTAACACTGGGGTCCATGCTGGGGACTGTGGTTCCACCACTGCGTCGGATGGGGTATCAACGGATTGGGAATCTCCGGTCTCCCACTCCTCCTCACTGGAGCCCTCCCCGGGGGAAGACAAGGTAAACAGCTTCTCTACTGACCCGAACCTCTCCAGCACTCTGGGTGAACCCCAGTCTATGGCCCGGCCCTCGCTCACCTCATCCAGCTTACCTGAAGGTATTCCCTCTTGCCGCATGGGCTCCCTCTGATAGGGCACAGCAAGGGTCTTATTTGGAGCTGGCTCTTCAGGGATATCAACCGGAGGCTGCACACTGACTCCTGCAGCCTCCGGGCCCCTGGCCAGGCCACGGGCCTCCACAGCAGTCTCTTTCTCCCATTATGTCCCAGAACTCTGAGGTGGACACACCTGTTGGTCGTTCTCCTCCATCACTGGCAAGTGATCCTTGGCCCTCTCCGGCCTTCCGAATGTCCTGCGGCTGCAGCATGCATAGTCCTGAGAGCGTATGGATATTATAATACCTTGACTCCTGCTGCACCGACCCTAAGCGGGTTAGTGGCTCCCCACAGTGACCGCAGTGGGCCCAGGCATTGACTCCAATTGTAGGTAGGTGGCACCTGGGACCCAGCATGCAAAGCCGCTCCACTCCTCCGATCAACCCCAAAGCAAGTACTCCACAGAGCTCCAATTGGATGCCAATGTTGACTAGCACGCAGTCCTGCATCTCAGGTAGTCGCTGTACAGCGGGTATCCTCCGATCGCCCTCCGCCATTTTCCTGCACCTCGTGTCTGGCACTGATGAATTGCAGGCACTGTCCAGGTTTAGTTTTAAAACTGCGTCACAGAGCTGGAACTGAAAGTAGGCAAACTGTACAGCGATCATCATTAACATAGTAAAGTCTCTCCTGTGATATTCTACTGTGTGGGACTGACCTGCAGCATCCCGTCAAAGACACCCCCTCGTTGCATACCGTTACTAGGGGCAACAGTAGACATCCACAACTCCTTTCACTGTATTAAGCAGGATTAATAAAGTCAAACATTTATTTTCTTCTCTGAAATGCAGTGTACAATACCCGCACCATGCAGAGCGCTGGACATATTTGTAATCCGGAGTGCGATCGCTTGCCATGGTTGCCATGGGTGATAGCACATGGTTACAGTCACTGGTTGCAGGGCTTATCGCGGTGGTGAGTGTCCATTAAGACAACTGAGTGCAGGGGCGTGATGGCAGCGCTGATCCTGGATGGTTGCTATGGACAACAGCACTTGGCGGCAAGTTTGAATTTGGTTGCTATGGGCAACGGCATGTGGCAAAAGTCACATTGGAACATTGGTGCCAATTTTCTCTGAGAACGGTGGCGCTCACCGTTGTACTATTTTGGAGTCTGTATTAACACTCACAGCGCTGGCGGGAACTGTCAAAAGACCAGGCTGATTCTTTCCCCTGAGCAATGAGACTTGTTAGTACTTTCATTGATAGTACACATGACAACACAGTCTATAAGGAGGGTAAAGGAGCCAGACTGAGTCCTAGTGGAGCCAAAGCCGGTTGCTATGGGCGACTGCTGCAAGCACAAGGCCTTAGCCCCACATTCACTGTCACTGAATCTCTTGAGCTTCTCCAATCTTCACGGTGGTATCTTCCTCAAGCGTCACCCCCGCCTCTCTGCTGGGTCCCTAGCTTGTCACTCCCGATACTTCTCAAGCTTCACCCCACTGGCCAGCTAGGTCCATAGCTTGACACACAAGGCTGCTCTGCAAGCGTCACCTCCGCTAGCTGGTTCCCTGACTTGACTACCGCCTGAAGTTTCTCGATTCTCCACCATGCCCGCTCGGTGAGAAGACTGCTCCGGTACTTGCTTCAGTTACTCACTGTGGTCCCTGGTAATAAGGTGGATGGCTTGTTAGTGGCGACAGCTTCCCCTCTACCTCCAACCACTGACAGGTTCTCCGGCCGGCAGAACCGTCACTTTTGGTTGGACTGCAAGCCGCGGTCCCAACCCTGCGCTTCTCTCTTGCTTCTGGATAGGCCCTCAGACAGCCTGGCAGCCAGATGCCCCCGGGATAGGCCCAATCTCCAGCCTAGCAGCCCTGGGCAGACGACACACGTCCACCCAGACAGCCGTCCAGGTGGCGCAGAACACAGATCACCTGACTCCACTCGAATATATAGGCTCTCTCAGCAGGCCAAGGGATTCAAGAAAACCCCTGCCCATTGGCTGAGATACCCCATATACCCATAACCTGACCATGAGACGCTCTCCTCATATCTAGTACCACCAAGTACCCAGCCACCTAGTGGTAGAAGAGAAAAGTGTAACAAGGCTAAACTTAGGGAGAAATCAATAGACCTCTAACAATCAACCAGGATAGCAACTCAAGTAAATTTGTGAGGAGCAACCCTGCCTAAACTCCAGGGTGCTACATTCACATTTTTTTTTTTTGGATCTTTATTAAAGCAAAAAGTAAAAAATATAGTTTTTTTTCCAAAGTTGTCTGTCTTTTTTTGTTTATAGCGCAAAAAATAAAAACCGCAGAGGTGATCAAATACCACCACAAGAAAGCTCTATTTGTGGAGGAAAAAAAAAACATATATTTTGTTAGGGTACAATGTCGCATGACCGCGCAATTGTCAGTTAAAATGACGCAGTGCCGTATTGCCAAAAAATGGCCTGGTCATTAAGGGGGCAAATTCTTCTGGTCCTTAACCACTTCAGCCCCGGAAGATTTTACCCCCCCTTCCTGACCGGAGCACTTTTTGCGATTCAGCACCGCATCGCTTTAACTGACAATTGCGCAGTCTTGCGACGTTGCACCCAGACAAAATTGACGTCCTTTTTTTTTCCCACAAATAGAGATTTCTTTTGGTGGTATTTGATCACCGCTGCGGTTTTTATTTTTTTGCGCTATAAACAAAAAAAAGAGCGACAATTTTGAAAGAAAAACAACATTTTTTTACTATTTGCTATAATAAATATCCCCCAAAAATATATATATAAAAAAAACTCATTTCTTTCTCAGTTTAGGCCGATATGTATTCTTCTACATATTTTTCATTTAAAAAATTGCAATAAGCGTATGATATTGATTGGTTTGCGCAAAAGTGATAGCGTCTACAAAATAGGGGATAGATTTATGGCATTTTTATTATTAATTTTTTTTTCATTAGTAATAGCGGCGATCTGCGATTTTTATTGTGACTGCGACATTATGGCGGACACATCGGACACTTTTGACACTATTTTGGGACCGTTGTCATTTATACAGCGATCAGTGCTATAAAAATGCACTGATTACTGTGTAAATGACACTGGCAGGGAAGGGGTTAAACACTAGGGGGCGATCAAGGGGTTAAGTGTGTCCTAGGGAGTGATTCTAACTGTGGGGGGGGGGGGGGGTGGTACAACTCACATGACAGCGATCACTGCTCCCGATCATAGGGGGCAGTGATCTCTGTCATGTGACTAGGCAGGATGCCCATAATGCCGTGTTTAAAGGGGACATACAGGTACGCCCATTTATACAGCGATCAGTGCTATAAAAATGCACTGATTACTGTGTAAATGACACTGGCAGGGAAGGGGTTAAACACTAGGGGGCGATCAAGGGGTTAAGTGTGTCCTAGGGAGTGATTCTAACTGTGGGGGGGGGGTGGTACAACTCACATGACAGCGATCACTGCTCCCGATCATAGGGGGCAGTGATCTCTGTCATGTGACTAGGCAGGACGCCCATAATGCCGTGTTTAAAGGGGACGTACAGGTACGCCCATTTGCGCAGCCGTGCCATTGTGCCGACGTATATCGTCGTGCACTGGTCGGCAAGCGGTCAAGTGGTTAAAATGCACGGTTTTCCCTTTTATGAACAAGAAAATAATGACGTTATGCGGTTGGGCTGCTATAATAATGCTATGGGACTGGTATGAAATTATTTCCAGGGCTGGTTTTTATTCCCTGCTGAGTGTTCTGCAAGCAAGTTTTGTGCAGAAAGTTGAAGAGGAGTGTATATATGGACTGTAAATAGTTGTGTTCCTGAAGAGTTCTTTTGCTGAAATGTCAAGCGGGCATCCCGTAATACCCCTATTCCTGTGCAAGTTCAATACCCCTAATTTACAAAAAAAAAACAAAGTTGCTGGACTGTTTCTTGACTTAAGGTGTGCCTAGCAGGGTGGGGGATCCCTATTCACCAGCGGCTCCTATGGGGGTAGCGCTAATTGGATGATGGAAGTCAGCAGAGCTTCTGCTCATTTACTAAGCTCCGGAGCAACTGCTCTTGCTGAATGCAATTGCACTTTGCAAAGAGCACAGTCTATTTGCCTTTAGTAAATCAACCCGTGTCTTCATGGACTCGTGGTTTAATCATTAGCATAGATCTATAGGGAGGATTTCTAACAACCAATCCACAGCGAAGAGCTCCACTGAGCACAGTCAGGTTTGTTCAAACCAAGTAACTGAGATACAGAGGAAGTACTGACTGTTCAGAGTCTCCAGGGGTCCCTCCTCTACTAAAGAACAAGTAAGGATAATGGGGCTCTCTATGGGAGGTAGGGTGACCACATTTCCAAACTGCCATTCAGTGACAATTTTGCCAAGGACCGGGGGGGGGGGGGGCTTTGTGTTGAATGTAGTCTCCGGGTTGATGGGATTTTGGCGGCGAGTGAACAGCAAGGGGGGGGGGGGGCGCGGAGAACAGCACAGGGGGGTCTGGAGAACAGCAGGGGTGGGGGACTGAAGAAAAGCACAGGTGGGACCAGAGGACAGCAGGGGGTTGGAGAAGGGGGGGGGGGGGGGGGAGAGAGCAGAGAAGTTGCTGGGGAAGATAAGAGGGGCCAGGAGAGCGTTGAGGGACCTGTGGGCAGCAGAAGTAAACTGTATAGGAGGGGCGGCATATATAGGAACTGATGCCCTCCATGTTCTTCTTGCAGCCACTGAATGCCCGCTTTTCCTCCTTTACCACCTGCAGGCATTCAGTGGCTGCAAGAACATGGAGGACATCAGTTCTTCTACATGTCGCCCCTCCTATACAGGTTTAGAGGGAAGCTCCATGGGCCCCCTGGAGTATGAGGCTGGGTTGCAATGGCGACCCCCTGTAGTTACACCGTTTAGAGGGAAGCTCCATGGGCCCCCTGGAGTATGAGGCTGGGTCGCAATGGCGACCCCCTGTAGTTACACCGTTGCAGTGGAGAAAAAAAAAAAATTCTGGCAGGTTGAAGGAGCAAAGAATGGAATGCTGGCAGGATTCTGAGGCTGTGATAGTTGCAGATGAGAGATGGGCCACTGCCGAGAGGATTGCTTAGCATACAGAGGACTAGTAGGTGAAAAAGTGGCAGAACATGAAAGGCTGAGGATAAGACCCCTTTCATACTGCCGACGCCCGGGCGTCAGCGGTAAAGCGGCGCTATTTTTAGCACCGCTTTACCGGCACTTTTCGGCCACTAGCGGGGCTGTTTTAACCCCCGCTAGCGGCCGAAAAGGGGTTAGATCCGCCTGCAAAACGCCGCCAGTGCAGCGCTGCCCCATTGATTTCAGCGGGGAGCAGTGGTGAAGGAGCGGTGAGTTCGCCGCTCCTTCACCACTCCAAAGAAGCTGCTGGCAGGACTTTTTCTGACGCCCTGCCAGCGCACCGCTCCAGTGTGAAAGCTCTCGGGTAGCAGCTGTTTTGGGGCATTTTGCAGGCGCTATTTTTAACGCTATAGCGCTTGCAAAAAGCTCCAGTGTGAAAGGGGTCTGAAGGAGGAGGGGGTGGGGGGCTGCTGCAGGTGTAGTGAGAGCCACACAAGTAGGTGGGAGAGAAGAGACAGTGAGCAGCTGGACAGAAGGGCCGGGTGTGAGGAGTTATCATGTGTGCAGTGATGAGGGAAACATCTTCAGCTCTGAGGGGTTCATGCTGGGACCTGTAGTTCTTCACTTTTGGGGGGGGGTCAATTTCCCCCCAAAAGTGAAGGATTTCAAGTCCCAGCATGAACCCTGCCCTGATATCTAAGGATGTGTCCTCCTTCCATCCCTCCGAGGGTGTCATCTTATCTGTCAGTGTCCTCTCCTGCCAACCCTTCTCTGCCTGCCGTCCAGTGGCGTCTCCAGCTTTCAAATTTAGGGGGGCACATGGGGGGACAGGGACAAAAGTAGGGGGGCAACTATAAAATGCATATATATATATATATATATATATATATCTCCTGGGGCCCTTTACTACGACCCCACAACGGGCCCTTTCACATGTTCTGCAGTGAGCTCCCTTCCTACTGTATTGGGGCCCCCCAAGGTGGCAGAAAACAAGAGATATATGTCACCAGCAAATTAAAGAAAATATAAGGATCCAAAGCAGTGGGCGAACTATCAGGGTTGCAAAGGTTGTCTTGCCACCGGGCCCTGGTGTTCTGCCACTGTGGGGTTCCCCAGCCTCCTCTTGCTGTCCTGCCCCTGCTATTGACAGCGCTGGTCTGGCATCTCTTGGAATTTACAGGCTGGTTCTCCTGTCCTAAGGACGGGAGAAATCAGTCTGTTTTTTCAGTAACTGAGAGTCCTGGTGGAGTCCTTCCTGCAACTCGCTCTTCTCCCTGCCAATGAGGATGCAGGTGAAGGAGCAGATCGGGCGCCGTGGTTGTGTGAACGCTCGCATTATGCAGTGTCAGCGAGCAGGGGAGGGGGGAGGAATCACCCGCAGGAGCTGACTAGGGACGTTCTCCCTCTTAGACATTGATTTTTTGTAAAAAAAAAAAAAAATTTTGGGGGGGGGATCACATGGTGGGGCACAGCATAATGTTGGGGGGGTCAAGGCCCCCTCTGGCCCCCCCCTAGGGTCGCCATTGCTGCCGTCCTCTCTGCACAGTGCACTGAGAGGCTCCAAGCTGACACACACCCTGTTTCTGTGAAGTGCTGACAGTTCAGCACAGAACTCTGGCTGCTGGGGGAGAGCTGACAGGATTTTACCCCCGATGGATCTGTCATGTTGGTGGGTGTTTAGAAGTTTACTTGCCTTTCTACCATCTCTCCTTGGTTTGTGCCCTGCAGTCTTAGAAGTTTCTTCTGCATGCCGCTGCCTGGCTGGACTCCAACATGCAGGGAGGAGGTGGGGTGGAGCTAAACAATAGGCGCGGAGGAGGAAGTTAAATCTCCTCCGCTGTGATTGGTCTCTGCCTCTCTCCTGCTCATGACATCACTGGTTGCTACACGCCAAGCGGGTGACAGGTAGCAACCAGTTTGGGCACTGAGCCAGCGGAGGTGAGGAATTAAGTAAAAAGGGTCTCTGCCACAGGCTGAGACAGTGAGGGACAGAGACAATGCAAAGGCTATTTTAGGGGGCATTAGATTGACCCAGGGCAATTCCGGGACACTGTATTGTCCCGGAATGAGGGTACCCGGGACCCGGGACAGACCTGCTAATTGCGGGATTGTCCCGGGCAATCCGGGACATGTGGGCACCCTAATGGGAGGTGACCATGCTGTACTTACTACTATAGAGTCCGGTGCATTGAGTCCCTGATGCAGGGCCGGTGCTACCACTAAGCAAACTAGGCACTGCTGCCTAGGGTGCCCGGCCACTGGTGTTCCTACTCTCTGCAGCAAGCAACTAAGTCTCAGCATCAGCAGGCGGCCGCCGCTCCGTTCGCACATAGTGTCAGAGGTGCAACGCTGGTGGAGGACTCTGTCCCGACTCCTGAATGAATGGAAGCATGCAAACATTCATTAATGGGTACTGGTAGGCTGCATTTGATGGGCTCTGGTGAGGCTGCATTGATTGGTGCTGGTAGGCTGTATTGATGGGTGCTGGTAGGCTGTATTGATGGGTGCTGGTGAGGCTGCATTTGATGGGTGCTGGTAAGGCTGTATTGGTGGGCGCTGGTGAGGCTGCATTTGATGGGCGCTGGTGAGGCTGCATTTGATGGGCTCTGGTGAGGCTGCATTGATGCTGGTGAGGCTGTATTGATGGGCGCTGGTGAGGCTGCATTTGATGGGCGCTGGTAGGCTGCATTTGATGGGCGTTGGTGAGGCTGTATTAATGGGCTCTGGTAAAGCTGCATTGATGGGTGCTGGTAGGCTGTATTTGATGGCCACTGGTAGGCTGTATTTGATGGGCACTGGTAGGCTGTATTTGATTGGCTCTAGTGAGGCTGCATGGATGGGCACTGGTAGGCTGTATTTGATGGGCTCTGGTGAGGCTGCATTAATGGGCACTGGTAGGCTGCATTTGATAGGCTCTGGTGAAGCTGCATTAATGGGCACCAGTAGGCTGCATTTGATGGGCGTTGATGAGGCTGCATTGATGGGCTCTGGTGAGGCTGCATTTGATGGGCGCTGGTAGGCTGCATTGATGGGCACTGGTGAGGCTGCCTTGATGGGTGCTGGTATGCTGCATTGATGGGCGCTGGTGAGGCTGCCTTGATGGGTGCTGGTATGCTGCATTGATGGGCGTTGATGAGGCTGCATTGATGGGCTCTGGTGAGGCTGCATTTGATGGGTGCTGGTAGGCTGCATTGATGGGCACTGGTGAGGCTGCCTTGATGGGTGCTGGTATGCTGCATTGATGGGCGCTGGTGAGGCTGAATTTGATGGGCGCTTCATTAAAAAGGTGGGGTATACATGGGCAGGACAAAGGGGGTGGAGTCAAGGGGGGGTGGCAAAATGAGGTTTCGCCTAGGGTGTCAAAAATCCTTGTACCAGCCCTGTCCTGATGGCACTCAATTTATCACTTTAAATGTGTCCATTTATTGTGTATACCTCCAATCACGTGTGAGGTTTCCATTGAATCTCTTGAAGGGGAATTGTAGTCTTTGTAATGCTTTGTCTTTATACATACAGTGTATGTAACAGATCAGCTGTATATAATCTTATCATTGCATGACAATGTCTTACTTATCTATATATCTGTAGAGTTTGTACATGGAATTTGGACATGTCTACTCATTTCATAGACAGGCTGCTCCTTATATCTCACTGTAGGTCCCGTGAAGGCAGGAGGCCATTGGGACTGAGATAAATTCCTCTTTCTTACCTATCTCATACCAGCTTTCCTCTTGTCATACCGCCCCCCCCCCCCATCTAGCCAATACAAATGTATTATGTTGGGTTGGTGGACCTGAGTGGAGATGCTCCCTCAAACAGACGTTGGTCAAGTAATTGACACATTATGGGGCATTATAGAGTTTCCTACGTGGGGTAATTTTAAGGTTTTCTGGAGTTGACTTTTAACCACTTTAAAGCAGAGCTCCACCCAAAAGGAGAAGCAACGCTTATCTGCCTCCCCCCCCCCACACCTCCGATGCCATATTTGGCACCTTTCAGGGAGGGAGCGGGTACCTGCTTTTGACAGTACCTGTTCCCACTTCCAGGTAATCTCACCGCGGCGAGATCGACTGGAAGTACGGCCCCCCTCCTCCTTCCCCCGCCGCCGGGCCATTCACAAAGTGCAGCGCACTCCGCGCGTGCGCAGTCGGGAACCAGGTGTGAAGCCGCAAGGCTTTACTGCCAGTTTCCCTTACATGTAATAGTGGCAGCACCCGAGAAAAAATCGGCTGGGGTGAGGACACCGCTGGATTCCTGGACAGGTAAATGTCCTAATTTTTTTTTTAGTATTTGTAGCTGCTGACTTTTAATTATTTCTGAAGGAAATTCCTCTTTAGGCTCTGGAAGGTTTTACCCCCTTCATGACCAGGGCATTTTTTGCTATTCAGCACTGCGCTAATTTAGTTCAGGCAATTGAGCAGTCATGCAATACTGTGCGCAAATTACATTTTTCTCACAGAAATAGAGCTTCCTTTTGGTGGTAGTTGATCACCAATGGATTTTTTTTTTTTTTGCTTTATAAATGAAAAAAGACTAAAAATGTAAAAAAAAATATATATATATATATTTTCTACTTTTTGTCATGAAACATATCCAATAAAATCAAATTTCGTCATAAATGAAGGCCAAAATGTATTCTGCTACAGGTCTTTGGTAAAAAAAAAAAAATCTAATCAGTGTATATTTTTTTAGTCTGTAGGAATGTTAAAGCATCCACAAAATATGATAGAGATAGACAGACAGACAGATATATATACATATATATGAAAATTGATCAATCGTTCCTTGACCCCCTTAAAATGACCAGACAGTACAAATACCCCCCAAATTACCCCTTTTTTTGAAAAGTGGACCGTCTGAGGCATTTAGTAAGAGACACGATTTTTTAAATTTTAATTTTTTTGTCCCAATCTTTTGGAAAATTAAGAAATGAAGTAAAATTTGTTTTTCCTTCACAATTTTTTTTTTTTACCTGCTGTTACCACCGCACTACAGCGTCATGATATGACTGGTGTGACGGTGATCAGGGACACTGACTGGTGACAGCATCTTAACCACTTACCTACCGTACTTTAACTAAATGACGGCTACGGCATGGTCGTCCAGTTCTGGGAGGATATCATATGACGTCCTCCCAGAACTGTGCCCCCCCGTGTGCCCGTTGTGATGCAAACCTGGTGTGCTCTGTGATCGCTGTGTCCTTCAGCTGATCACAGATCGGGGTAAAGGGCCAATCACAGCAACTCTTTACAGTCCAATTACAGCTGATCACGATGGAAACACACTTGCCAGCTATCGGCATTCCTTTTCTCACGCTGACAGCATGAAGAGAGGAGAGAAATGGTAACTGGCTAGTGTCCTGATGATCAGTGCATCCCCAACAGTGGCCACCAGTGATGCTAATGAGCGCCCACCAGTAGTGCCCATCAGTGCTGCAAATCTGTACCAATCAGTGCCCATCAGTGCTGCCAATCAGAACCAATCAGTGCCCATCACTGCATTCAGTCAGTGCCCATAACTGCTGCAAATCAGCACTGCAAATCAGTACCAATCAGTGCACATCACTGCATTCATTCAGTGCCCATCAGTGCTGCCAATCAGCGCCCATAAGTGCTGCAAATCAGTACCAATCCGTGCCCATCAGTGCTGCAAATCAGTACCAAACAGTGCCCATCACTGCATTCAGTCAGTGCCCATAACTGTTGCCAATCAGCACCCATCAGTGCTGCAAATCAGTACCAATCAGTGCCCATCACTGCATTCATTCAGTGCCCATCAGTGCTGCCAATCAGCACCCATAAGTGCTGCCAATCAGTACCAATCAGTGCCCATCACTGCATTCAGTCAGTGCCCATCAGTGCTGCAAATCAGTACCAATCAGTGCCCATCAGTGCTGCAAATCAGTACCAATCAGTGCTGCCAATCAGCGCCCATCAGTGCTGACAATCAGTGCCTCGTCAGTGCTGTCTATAAGTGTCCATTAATATCACCCATCAGTGCCGCCTATCAGTATCCATAAGTGCCGCTCATCTGTGTCCATCAGTGCTGCCTATTGCTATTGGTACCCACCAGTGCCACCTATCACTGCCCTTTAGTGCCACTTCACCAGCGCACATCAGTGAAGGAGAAAAATTTCTGTTTGCAAAATTTTATAACATAAACTAAGAAAAAAAAAAACTTTTTTTTTTCAAAATTTCTGGTCTTTTTTCATTTGTTTAGCAAAAAAAACCAACTCAGTGGTGATTAACCATTTGCCGACTGTGACACGCAGATTTACTGCGGCACAATGGCTCTCCTGGGGGAAATCCTGTACGAGTACGTCCTGCCCGTTTTCGGCCTATAGAGGGCACGCGCGCACGGCCGCTGCACAGCGGGGAACCCAGTGCGCATGGCCGGTGGGCAGGATCGCCGCCGGCCACGAGCGATCGCGTGCACGAGCGCCAGCGCCAGCAAGGGGATTTGTGTGTGTAACCACACAAATCTCTGTGCTGTCAGAGGAGAGGAGACATGTCGTTTCTTCCAAAAATATGTAGAAAATTATATATCGGCCTAAACTGATGAAGAAATTTGTTTTTTTTTTTTAAACTTTTTGGGGATATTTATTATAGCTAAAAGTAAAAAATATTGGTTTTCTTTTCAAAATTGTCGCTCTATTTTTTTTTTTTGCTTATGGCACAAAAAGTAAAAACCGTAGAGGTGATCGAATACCACCAAAAGAAAGCTCTGTTTGTGGGTAAAAAAAAGGGCGCAAATTTCATTCGGGTACAGCGTCGAACGACCGCGCAATTGTCAGTTAAAGCGACGCAGTGCCAAATTGTAAAAAGGGCTCTGGTCAGGAAGGGGGTAAAATCTTCCGGGGCTCAAGCGGTTAAATGCCACCAAAAGAAAGCTCTATTATGTGTGACAAATATGATAACAATTTTGTATGGGTGCAGTGAGCTGCATGATCGCGCAACTGTCATTCAAAGTGTGACATTGTTTTTATTATTTTTTTACTATTTTTTTTTTAAATACTTTCATCAGAGTAGTTCATTTTTGCCATAGCTGTGAATACGAGTGATTTGTAATCTGTAATTTTGGCTACAGCCAGGGGTGGACTGACCATTCGGGCACTGCCCAAGGGCCCCTTGCCACTAAGGGGCCCCATCAGGGTTGCCAGCCTCAATAAAACCAGGGACAGTATGTAAAAATATGTGTTTTTTTTTTTAAATCCCAAGATTATAGCTGCCCCGCCTCTCCAGTACCTATTCTGTGTGTGTATGTGTATTCTGTGTGTGTATATTGTGTGTCTGTGTGTGTATACTGTGTGTGTATATTGTGTGTGTATACTGTGTGTGTATATTGTGTGTGTATACTGTATGTGTATACTGTGTGTGTATATTGTGTGTCTGTGTGTGTATACTGTATGTGTATACTGTGTGTGTATATTGTGTGCCTGTGTGTGTATATTGTGTGTGTATACTGTATGTGTATACTGTGTGTGTATATTGTGTGTCTGTGTGTGTATACTGTATGTGTGTGTGTATACTGTGTGTGTATATTGTGTGTCTGTGTGTGTATACTCTAAGTGTGTATATTGTGTGTATATTGTGTGTATATTGTGTGTCTGTGTGTGTATACTGTATGTGTGTGTATACTGTGTGGCCCCATAATCTATTGCCCAGGGGCCACATACTCTCCTATTGCCCGGGGGCTCCATAATCTTCTCCTATTGCCCAGGGGCCCCATAATCTCCTATTGCCCGGGGGGCCCCATGAGTTGTCAGTCCCCCCCTGGCTACAGCTGATCACATGGTACAGGGTGCTGTGATTGGCCCAGGTACCATGTGATAGCTGTGGGCCAGTCATCGCTCACTAGCAAAGCTGCTATTGATCATAACAGTTTTGTTGGCATTGTGATCGCATAGCATAGCGATTACATGATCACTGGGCCCCCGAGTATTCCTGTACAGGCAAGATGGCGTACGGGTACAGCTTCACACAATGTGCATTAGAAGATGCTGCCTATCACATAGAGCCCCCGCCTCATTTCCTGGCTGGAGGACATCCAGCATCATCTAGCCCAGGGGTGTCAAACTGGCGACCCACCAGCTGTTGCAGAACTACAAGTCCCATCATGCCTCTGCCTGTGGGGGGTCTCTAGCCCTTTCCTCGGCAGCCTGACTATACCTGGCCCGCTCCTTTCATTCGTTCGATCACTGCTATCACCAGGGCTGAGGGCCCTTGAAAGGAGTACTGGGGCAGGGGTGCCGCGATGGGGTTTTTTTTAAGGAAGCTTTGCACAGCACCCTGTCGGCCCCTCCCACCAGCCATGATCTGTCTGCTTTGCATAGAAAAGCGCAGAGACCCAGAGATGACATCATTTGGTCCAAAATAAGGTATGTAATGAAAGGTTTTATTTAAAAAATGTGATGTTGATGAAGAGGGAGGAACCAGGGAAGGCAGAAGATAAGCAGATTAAACTTCAGCTTTAACTGAGTCAAAGTCATGTATGAGTTAGTCAATGTGAAGAGGTGGGCTGTACAGCGGGAGGAATAACTGACCTCTGTCATAGTTGGTATCTGTCTATCTCTTCCAGGAAAAATGGGATTCTCCACAATCCTCGCTCTGTTGGTCACCGTCCTCCTCACCCTCCACTTTGTCCTATCATGGTGGAGACATCACAGGCGGTACAAGTCACTGCCCCCCGGACCCACCCCGCTGCCCTTCCTGGGGACCCCGAAACATATGAATCTGCGAATTGCCGATAAAAGCTTCACCTTGGTAAGTGACCTCTGCGATCGAATCCAGCTTCTGAGATACTGTCCTCCATGTTTATGCAAAATGTGTTTCCTGCACCCGATGAAGATACATTTCCATCTATAGCAGCAGACATGGACCGCTCCGCAGTGAGCATCCAGTGGGGTCCCAGTGTCCAGCACAGGCATTTATAGCTGGCAAATTTTTAGGTAGCAAGCTTTCCTTTAAAAAGTAGAACCAGATAATATAACAGTGATGTCACCACGATGACACGGTTAGGCTTCGCCCCACACCATCCCAAACACCCCTCTAATGGTACTTTAAATCAATGCAGAAGGTGTTGGGAAGCAGAAGAGTCACACCGCTGGATGATGAATCCAAAAATTTGTATATGGTATTATAAATCCAAAATACCAATCTCAACACATCATTTCTGGGATTATAAAGCACCCCCAACCCCTCCCCCCCCCCCACCTCCTTCATCAGAGCTGAAAGCATGTCATTATGATGAGAAAATTATAGATGTAAAAATAAAGATAAAAGAGCTAACAGGCTTGAATATATTTTTTTTTTAGACCAGGGGTCTCCAAACTTTCTAAACAAAGGGCCAATTTACTCTCCTTAAGGCTTTTTGGGGGCCGGACTATTGCCAATGGGAGTAGAAAAGGTCCTGATGTCAGTGGACAAATACAATGCCCCATCTTTGGTGTCATTGGGAGGAATTGTGCCCTATTGTTGGTGTCATTGGGAGGAAATTTGCACCATTATTGGTGTCATTGGGAGGAAATTTGCACCATTATTGGTGTCATTGGGAGGAAATTTGCACCATGATTGGTGTCATTGGGAGGAAATTTGCACCATTATTGGTGTCATTGGCAGGAATTGTGCCCCTTCATTGGGGTCAGTGGGTGGGGATCATGCTCCATTGTTGGTATCAGTGGATGAAATAGTGCCCCAACCGGTTCCCAAGTCCTATTATAAAACCTTATGCCGTGTACACACGGGCGGACTTTTCGGCATCAAAGGTCCAACAGTCTTTCCGACGGACTTTCGACTGACTTTTGACGGACTTCTGATGGACTTTCGAACGAACGGACTTGCCTACACACGATCACACCACAGTCCGATGGATTCATACATGATGACGAACGACCGGACTAAAATAAGGAAGATATTAGCCAGTAGCCAATAGCTGCCCTAGCGTCGGTTTTCGTCCATTGGATTAGCATACAGACGAGCAGATTTTTGGACTGGACTCGAGTCCGTCGGAAAGATTTGAAACATGTTCCAAAACTAAAGTCCGTCTGATTTTCGACCGAAAAAGTCAGATTCAGGTCCGATGAAGCCCACACGCGGTCGAATTGTCCCACGGATTCGTCCCGTCGGACCAGTCCTCTCGAAAAGTCTGCCCGTGTGTACACGGCATTAGATTCCCAATTTAGTGCATTTATATAGGCCCAGAAAAGAAGAAAGCTTAAAGCGGAGTTCCGGCCAAATATATATATATTTTTTTTATTGATCCGAGCATTATTCATTTTTTAATTAAAAAACGATTATACATGGTAAATTGTGGAGCTTTCTAAAATATACATTTATTACTTACAATTTTCTCCCTCCTGTTGTGGCCGTTGCCATCATGATTGTGGGCATGTGAAGCCCAATCGATATATCTTCCTGGATAAGCTTTGGAGAGGTGCATGCTGGGCTACCAGCATGCACCTCTCCATCTCGCGCATGCGCGATTCACCGGCGGCCGTAGCGCCGATCGTTTCTAAAGTTGCCATAACAACGGACGGCGACGGAGGAAGGTCCCGCACCGTTGTTACGGCAACATAGATGAACACATCTCGGCGCTGTGATCCGCCCAAAATGGCGTCATTTCCTGTCAGGAAATAACGCGATTTTTGATCACAGTACTGCCCACAGACAGGCGAGGGAGGAAGTGAAGAAGAGCTCCGCGGACCAGGAAGTGGCAGATGAAGAGGACTACATAGCAACAGGGCGATTCTGGTAAGTATAAAAAAAAATTTCCTCCAAATTTTTTTTTATAGGTTTAAAGGAGTGTCAGGGTGGAACTCTGCTTTAAGTCCATTACTTAGCAACGCCCTAAGGTGGAAGCGGGTATGGCACTCCCGAACAAATATTATTATTTTCTAGCGGGACAGTTACATCCTTTGTCTGACCGGCTGATACCTGTGTTGCCCACCGTGGTAGAGTCACATCTAGTTCATGTCCTCTAATTGAACAACTTGCTGATTGCACTGGAGGCTCCAAAGATAGTTTTAACAAAAGTGCGTCTGCCGATATTAAACCTAGCAGGGTTGGTATGGAGGGAGTCTAAACGTATTGCCAAGTTCAGCGACATGGAGGCTGAACCTCCTACATGGCGCAACCATATGTTCTCCCAATTGCAGAATCTTGCAGATTACAAAAACAAAAAGGATTACATATCTTGGCAAGACGTCTACTCTGGTACTGTTCTTATGTCTTTTGAGGATTTGCGGCGGAGATTGATCTCCACCGTACAAACTTCTTTAGATACCTTCAATTTAGGTACTGCAAGCTCAGTTTGGCAACAACATTTTGAAATTCTCAAACTACCCTCTCATAGGCATATTAAAATGGCAGGGCCCCGGAGGACTCATTTCAGAGATTTATACCTACCTTTCTTCCAACCGCCACTGTTAGCAATATTCCATTGACGGTGCAATCTCAATGGCTTCAAATCATACCAGATTTATCAGAAAAGGACTGGGAAGAGGCTTGTTCCTCACATGGTGTCACCAGCTATTAACAATAAATGGACTCAACTATATATGATACACCAGTCTTCTCTCACACCGATAAGGCTGCACGCTATGCATCGCATACCCACCTCAAATTACGTTAGATGTAATACCACAAAAGCTGATTTTGTATATCTAATTTGGGTATGCCCTGTCATATCTCGCTACTGGAAATGAAGGAAGAAATGGCTGAGCATCGATTGAAATCCAAAATGTCGTTTATTGATCACCAAGATGACATCAAAGGACACCAACACACAGGTCTTGTAGATGCGTTTCGCACAGTACAGTTGTGCTTAATCATTACCTAAATGATGTAATGATTAAGCACACAATACTGTGTGAAACGCGTCTACAAGACCTGTGTGTTGGTGTCCTTTGATGTCATCTTGGTGATCAATATTTAAAGAAGGAAACAATCCAAGTAGATCATATAAGTTGCCACCATCCCTAGATATAGAGAATGAAAAAAACCCAAAAAGGTAAATGGGACTTTGAAAGCAACAGAGTATTAACAAAAAAGGATCATTTATTAATACAAAAAACAAGAAAAAATATACAAAATCACAATAAGCATATAGACATAAAAATGAAAGATTATAATAATAATAGAATCACTAAAAACAAGGATATGAATCGGTCATGGTGTTTGTGCAGTCTTCCAGCTGTGTGAAAGAGTGCACAAACACCATGACCACTTCATATCCTTGTTTTTAGTGGTTCTATTATTATTACAATGTTTCATTTTTATGTCTATATTCTTATTGTGATTTTGTATATTTTTTCTTGTTTTTTGTATTCAATAAATTATCCTTTTTTGTTAATACTCTGTTGCCTTCAAAATCCCATTTACCTTTTCGGGGGTTTTTTATTCTCTATATCTAGGGATGGTGGCAACTTATATGATCTACTTGGATGGTTTCCTTCTTTAAATATTGATCACCAAGATGACATTTTTTTTTTGGGGGGGGGGGGGGGTTTATTCTCTTGGTGATCAATAAACGACATTTTGGATTTCAATCGATGCTCAGCCATTTCTTCCTTTATCTACTTACCCACGGAGGTGGGGCCGGGGCTAGCACTTGGTTGGACATTCCTGTCCGGCACTAATTAACCCACCTGGAGCAGTGAGTCCTTCATTCTTGTCAAGCATCTCGCCACTGGAAACAGGTGACAGATCTTTTATCCGATGTTTTGTCAATACCTGTACCCTGCACTCCCAGAATTTGCCTCTTAGGTATTTTAGACGAGGAGCAGTGGCAGAGATATTTAAAGAGTCTTGATGAAAGAGACGTTGTCACTGCCCAGAAAGGCTCTCAAATGGTTTCAACCCAATCCTCCATCTGTCCAAGCATGGATTCAGATGGTGAAACTAGTATATGAACATAGAAGGTGCCCTAAGACTTATAATAACATATGGGATGTGTGGTGTTCCTCCACCCATAATATCTCCAGAAATTAAGAACACTTATGATGCTGGGTCCACTGATCGAAGTGTGTGGTGTATCTGACATGCTAGAACTTCACCCTCCATCCGCGGGTTCTATGTACCTAGTGGTATATTCTAGACCAGGGATATGCAATTAGCGGACCTCCAGCTGTTGAAGAACTACAAGTCCCATGAGGCATAACAAGACTCTGACAGCCACAAGCATGACACCCAGAGACAGAGGCATGATGGGACAGCTGGAGGTCCGCTAATTGCATATCCCTGTTCTAGACATATTCTGGATAGAGCATGGAATTTTTTTTTTTTTTGCCATCTATGAACCATTCCGGAAATTTCTCTTCACTCCATGTCCCATAGCCAAACAGGAAGTGAGAAGAAATCCCTGACAATTAAGGGAATTCCTTGAGGAACCCCGGTCTTTAGAACTAGTGTCCCCCATTGGCAGATTTCCCCTAAGCCCAACATTTGGGGTTTTCTTTTACTTTCACTTTCAGTGATAATGGTAAACAAAACAAATAGAGAGAGGGAATCTCCTTAAAGAGAAGTTCCCATTTTTTTAAAAAAAGTCAGCAGCTACAAATATTGCAGCTGCTGACTTTTAATAATTGGACCCTTACCTGTCCCAGGGTCCAGTGATGCGGGGGATAGAAGCCTCGCTCGTCTCCCCCTCCGTTCGGCGTAATGTGTCCCAGATGATTGACAAGAGGGAGGGAGCAGAGCTGAGCCCTTCCTGTGCCGAGGGGGAAGTGATGTCACCAGCCCAGGCACTGAGTTCTAGACATATTCTATGTGTATTTTTATTATTATGATCCAAGCGAAGCTGTATCTGTATTCTTCAATACTTTCTTACATGACGATTTATTTGTTATTTGTATACCATTGTGCTTCCGTGAAGCATTTTGTTGAATATGTCAAATGTTCTGCATATCCGTCAATAAAAAGTGTTAAAAAAATATATAAAATAATTCCCCAGGGGCCGGATAAAAGCAAGCAAAGGGCCGCATCTGGCCCCCAGGCCGCAGTTTGGAGCCCACTGTTCTAGACTATCGTATTTTATCACTGCCTTTTAGGAAAATAATGTCAAACTTTCTAACATACAAGTCAAAGTAAAAAAGATTTAAAAAAAAAAAAAAAAGTTCAAAGCTATGTATTTATGTTTATACATATGATCAGTTATATTCATATTCACCTTTATTCTTATGTCTATAATTTTATCATAATAATGAGACTATTTACATATTCTATGTCTACTATATATTCTTTTAGCCCTGATGAAGGGGGTACATTATAACTCCAATAACTCCATTAAAAGTGTTGGCTTTTTATTTTTAAATACCGTATATACTCGAGTATAAGTCGTTCCGAGTATAAGTCGAGGCCCTAATTTACCACAAAAAAATGGGAAAAACTTATTGACCCGAGTATAAGACGAGGGTGAGAAATGCACAGCTACTGTAAGTGGAAAAGAGGGTCAACAATGCCCATCTGCAGCATCACTGTGCCCATTTGCAGCCATAGGTCCCCTGAACTTCAAACTCGGTAGTTAAGGGTTCCTAGATGCCCCCTAGCTGCAGCCAAAATTTGGGGTCTCTGAACCCAAAGGGTCCCAAAATGAAATTGCTGCAGATGGACGCAGTTGACCGAATTTGGGCCCCCCCCCGTATCTCGGGGCCACATAGTGCTAAGAACCCCAAATTTGGTGTGCAAACCCAGTGGAATTAGCACCATAACATTTCCAAAGATGGGGTTTCTAGGACCAAGTGGCCCTGAGATACAGGGCCCCAAAAATCAGTTCAGAAAATGTCAAGCACTTTTCTGCAGCAGAGAATGACATTTTCCGAACCGGTTTTGGAGCCCCGTATCTCAGGGCCACTTGGTGCTAGGAACCCCAGCTTTGGATATGGTATGGTACCACTGGGTTTGCACACCAAATTTGGGGTTTCTAGCACCAAGTGGCCCTGAGATACGGGGTCCCAAAGTCGGTTCAGAAAATGTCAAGCACTTTTCTGCAGCAGAGAATGACATTTTCCGAACCGTACAGCTTCTGGACTTTACTCAAGGTACCTTCAAGGGCCTTTCATTCAATCTTCCTATAGGACTATTCACACACTGGACACATTATTAGGTCTCCCTTGCTAGTACCGGGTTGGACCCCCTTTTGTCTTCATTCTTCGTGGCATAGATTCTACAAGGTGTTGGAAACATTCCTCAGAGATTTTGCTCCATAGTGATATGATAGCATCACACAGTTGCTGCAGATTTGTTGGCTGCCCATCCATGATGCCAATTAGATTGGATGAGATCTGGTGAGTGTGGAGCTCTATTGGATGAGATCTGGTGAGTGTGGAGGCCATTGGAGTACAGGGACCTCATTGTCCAGTGGTGAGATGATTGGAGCTTTGTGACATGGTGCATTATCCTGCTGGAAGGAGCCATCAGAAGATGGGGACACTGTAGTCATAAAGGAATGGACATGGTCAGCAACAATACTCAGGTAAGCCATGGCATTTAAACAACGCTCAATTGGTACTAAGGGGCCCAAAGTGTGCCAAAAAATCTCCCCCACACCATTACACCCCCACCACCAGCCTTAACCGGTGATACCCCATCCCCCACACCATTACACCCCCACCACCAGCCTGGACCGGTGAAACAAGGCAGGATGGATCCATGTGGCAAATTCTGACCCCACCATCTGAATGTCGCAGCTAAATCGAGACTCATCAGTCCGGGCAACGTTTTTCCAATCTTCTATTGTCCAATTTTGGTGATCCTGTGCCAATTGTAGCCTCAGTTTCCTGTTCTTAGCTGACAGGAGTGGCACCCGGTGTGGACTTCTGCTGCTGTAGCCCATCTGCTTCAAGGTTCTATGTGTCGTGCGTTCAGAGATGGTATTCTGCATACCTTGGGTGTAACGAGTGGTTATTTGAGTTACTGTTGCTTTTCTATCATCTGGAACCAGTCTGCTCATTCTCCGCTGACCTCTGACATTAACAAGGCATTTTCCACCACACAACTGTCGATCACTAAATATTTTTTTTTCCCCCAATAATAAGGCATCCTCAGAGGATTATTAGGATGAAACGTCAGGACAGGCTCTGCTGATGCCACTGCGTTGCTTTGATTTTATCCAAACGCTTTTAATGTCTTCTCAAATGTGAGTGACCATTTTAGCATTTTCAATAAATGTTTCACATCTAAACGGAATCACACTATGTGGCCCAATTTTTTCTCCTTTTGCTGTATGTCACACTGAGAGGAACTGCTCACGAATTCCGGTTGCTATTCATATGGTGGATACTCACTGATGTCACAATCGTCACGGACCCACATCCCATTCGGTCTAGATTGGAAGTCGTGGTTGCTGTACCTCCTTGGGTGTGTTACACCAAAAGCTTGGTTGACTCATCAGTCATACGCCTTGTTGGGTTCAGCCTGTCTGGTAAGCCTCTTACCTTACGGTGGTGGATTATCTACAGACAACCAGTTCACACTCATCTATAGTCACCATTTTGATCTCATACATGGACTATATGCACTTTATATACACTATCACTGTTGATCTACACTTCAACAATATTGTGGTTTAATCATTTTATTGTATTTGCACTTATATATACCCCAATTTCCCATTGGGATGTCTTCACTGTTTTTTTCATTGCATTAGAGCTGCACTATATTATCTTATTTGGTTTACTTTTTCACAGATGTGCTGGCAGCTATTATTTTTTGTTTAAGACAGCGCGGTTTCTTTCACATTTTTTATACAGCACAGATGGGCACTGATAAGCTGCACTGATGAAGCTGCACTGATAGGCACTGATGGGCACTGATGAGGCTTCACTGATGGGCACTGATGAGGCTTCACTGATGGGCACTGATGAGGCTGCACTGATGGGAACTGATAAGCTGCACTGATGGGCAATAATGAGGCTACGCTGATAGGCACTGATGAGGCTGCACTGATGGGAACTGATAAGCTGCACTGATGGGCAATAATGAGGCTACGCTGATAGGCACTGATGAGGCTGCACTGACGAGGTAGCACTGATGAGCACTGAAAGGCTGCATTGATGGGCATTGATGAGGCTGCACTGATGGGCACTGATAAGCTGCACTGATGAAGCTGCACTGATAGGCACTGGTGGGCACTGATGAGGCTGCACTGATGGGCACTGATGAGGCTGCACTGATGGGAACTGATAAGCTGCACTGATGGGCAATAATGAGGCTACGCTAATAGGCACTGATGAGGCTGCACTGACGAGGTGGCACTGATGAGCACTGATAAGCTGCATTGATGGGCATTGATGAGGCTGCACTGATGGGCACTGATGATCAGTGTAAACAATCTACAGACAGCATGTATCCCTACCCTGCAAATGTCACCCCCTTCAGCAGTAAGAGCCCTACAAAACTCTGGAATCGGTGGGTGGGTCTCTTTGCCGGAGCTCGGTGGGCGGAGCCGTGATGTCACAAGACTCCCCGCCTACCTCTACACTCTCCTAGTCCTGAGTTTTGTGCAACATCCATTAAAAACTCAGGAAAGGCACCACATGACTTCAGCACGCCTATTTATGCTGTGGTATGGAGCAGGCAATTCTGGGAGAGCTGGAGAAAAAAGGAGGAGGGGGATGCAAAGCTGGAATCGTAACTCTCTCTCTCTCTCTCTCTCTCTCTCTCTCTCTCTCTCTCTCTCTCTCTCTCTCTCTCTCTCTCTCTCTCTCCCATGCTGTTGATTAGATAAAGAAATCAGATGTCAGTCACAGCAGTGGGGGATGTGGCGACAAAAACATATCTGTGTGTCCTATTTTTATCTTTGTACAAAAAGACAAGAGGATTGCTCAGAGCTGTATTAACTCTTCGTGGCAAGACTGGGCACAGATGACTTGACATCCTCTACTGTACCAGGTAGAAGTCTTCATTAAAAAAAAGTTTTTTCAGGTTTACATCCACTTTAAGTCTGTTGCTTGTGGCTGCAGCCAATGAAATTATTTATAAAAGCATTCTTTCTCTGAGCCCCCCAACACACCATAGCAAAATCCAAGAGAGTACATAAAGCACCCATCAGAGACCTTCCTTTAAGCTTCAAAGGACTCTTATTAAGCCTCATAACAGTGGCATTAAGACACACCTAGTTACATAGTTTATAAAATGTAAAAAAAAAAAAAAACAGGTCCACTTTTGACATCAAGTGCTGATGTAATATTCTTCGCATTGATCTGTGGCAGTGTCTTTTGACCTTTTTTCAGTCAAGGCACCCTTTAAAAATTATGGACAATCTCAAAGCACCCTCCAAAATGATGAACAGTCTTGAGGCACCCCATTCTAAAATGTAAAACTATTCTAATAATTTTACATAATGCAGCAACATCCACATGTGTAGAACACCCAATGTTAGAGGTGATTTATTCTTCCAAAGCAAATGCACTTTTGCAAACTGGTACTGACTAGTATTCCAGTGTTTCTCTTCTCCCTCAGTTTTCCTCCATCACTCAGCTAATGTGAACCCAATGCTGATGGAGAGGGGCAAGGGAGGGTCAAACAAGGATGATATGCAGGCAATTTACATCCTCCTTATCAACTGATGATGACATTGGTCGTTAGGACGCCAGCAGCTCGAAGGTCGTAATGGTGCACATTGACAACCTGTGGCTTTATATAACTAAAAAGCAGGCTTCATCCACATGCCAGCTTGTATACAGTTTTTTGGGCAATTTTTAGGCATTTTGCCAAAGCATACCTGAACAAACCTCAAGGCACCCTGGTTGAAAAAGGCTGGTATGCTTCAGAAACAATGTCACATCTTTCCCCTTCGCTCTTCAGGGCTTATTGGATACCAGTTTGACATAATGTTGATCCATGCATTTGGCTTATTCTCTTTGTAACCGCAATTGCGGAATGTTTGATTTGCACCACATGTTCAAATTAATAAATATATCGAAATAGAAAAAAAAAAACACAGGTCCTTCAAGCTACTCTACCGTTCCCGTGGTCATCTCATCACCCGCCCTACTTAGGTATTAAGCTGACCGCTAAGCCCGCTGACCTCTATGCAGCTAATTATCCTCACATGCTTACACACCTTACTAAACGAATGACTCAATGGACTACTCTCCTGCTATCTTGGATATGCAGGATGACGATAGTAAAGATGTCCATACTACCTAAAATATTATACCTATTTCTGTTATGGCACATTTCCTGAGGATTCTGCAATGCCAACTGACATCTTATATTTGGGGTCACTCACACCCCGCCATCCTAATGCCACTCTATATGCCCTAGACTTCTGGGCGCACTTGGGCTGCCCAATTACTGTTATGCAGCTCAACTGGCACATTTGCTGAAGTATCATACAATCCATGAATCTCCACTATGGGTAGTCTTGGCATTTGTGGACTGCAACCCCTTGTC
Source organism: Lithobates clamitans (assembly GCA_037952925.1). Taxonomy (NCBI): domain Eukaryota; kingdom Metazoa; phylum Chordata; class Amphibia; order Anura; family Ranidae; genus Lithobates; species Lithobates clamitans. Next base: position 2,567,776 of record JBBGZY010001668.1, read on the forward strand.
TGTTGCTGATTCGCTTTGGTTGCACCCGTTGGACCGCAGAACTATCTAATCCGATCACAAAAGAATACTTAACATAGATAGAAGTAAGATGCGCCATGGCCTCCAATCACCCCATGTCCCCCTACTGTCGTTTCTTAAGAACCCCTCATTTTATCCGGCCTGGACCTTTCCCTCTTCCTTCCAAACTTGGTAATCAGCTAAGCTTATTAGGGATACAGATTCACTACCTCAACATCCTTTAAAATGTCCCCAGCTCTTCAGGAAACCTATGGCCTCCTGAGCTCTGAACACTTTTTTTTACCCCTTACTGCCGAGACAGAACATCGCTGACACACATGATGCATTTTGAGAGGGTATGTAAATGGGCCCCCTACACTAGGAGCCTTAACTCAATATTGTACGCCCAACTACTTACCTTACTAAACCTCATTCTACACACCCCACCCAGTCCATACCGGAACCCCACGCCATTTTTTATTAAATGGCGCGGGGCCCCCCCCAAAATCCATACCAGACCCATGACAAGACGATTGAGTGCCCCCCCCTGAACCATACCAGGCCACATGCCCTTAACATGGTGGGGGTGGGTGCTTTGGGGTGGGGGGCACTGCTTTCCCCACCCCAAAGCACCTTGTCCCCATGTTGATGAGGACAAGGGCCTCTTCCCGACAACCCTGAGTTGTGGTTGTCCGGGGTCTGCGGGCGGAGGGCTTATCAGAATCTGGGAGCCCACTTTAACAAGGGGGGCCCTCAGATCCCTGCCCCCCCATGTGAATGAGTATCGGGTACATAGTACACCTACCCATTCACAAATAAAGTGGCAAAAAGTAATAAACACAAGAGACAGTTTTTGAAAAATCCTTTATTAAAAAAATAAATAATAAAAAATAATTGTCCCTCCATGTATATCCATCGTCAATCACACCGCCCGCCGACCCGAAAAAAAAACGCTCCTGCCTGCGGGCGACTGCTTCCTTTGTGCTTTGACATTTCTTATATAGGTAAGGGGCGGGGCCACCTAGCTACTTCACCCAGTGGCACCGCCCCTTCTGACATCACAGACTGCTGCATGCTGGGCAGAGCTCCCCCATCCCAAAGTACCCACCCCCCCCATCTTGAGGGTATGTGGCCTGGTATGGTTCATCCACTTTCCTGACCTGCCAGGCTGCATGCCCGGATAAGGGTCTCGTATGGGTTTTGGAAAGGAACCCCAAGCCGTTTTCTTTTTTAATTTTGGCATGGGGTTCCCCAATGGGCCTGGTATGGACTACAGGGGGGAGGGGGGGCACAGACCATTATTTTCTTTATATTTTTTAACCAGCACTTTTTTTTTTTTTTTAAAGCAGTCGGCTTCCTGTCCCCACTCCTTAACAATCAATGTACACTACACCCTGATTGGGCAAGGCTTTGCCCAATCAGGGTGCAGAATGCACTGTGCAGGGTGTTCATCGGGGCGAGGACTCAGTGGACACCATGCAAATTTGGAGTTTCTGCGAACAGCCGAATGGGCAAAAGTTCAGCCCAAACTGATCCCCAGGCCGAACCGTTCGCCCCCATCCCTATTTATTAGACCTGTTTGGTAAAAGTGGATTGGAAATCTGGTTAGAGGCTTGGGAAGTCATCTGCAGGATAATATTCACCTTTTACCTTTGTTTCTAAAGCGCTGAACATTCTCTTGATTTTTTATTCTACTGGTATATCCTATACACTTTTACTCACCTACATGCACCCTCCTAAAGGACCACTAAAAAGCTGTTGTGACTGCAGCTTGTGAGCTCTCATTTTTCCATCAATTAAACTTAGACTTTGCCTAACTAAGGTAGACTGATCTCTGTCTACATTTTTTGCTTGATATATTCTGCATCTGCCGTTTCATATGTTATGTAACACCCAAGTTACAGTAAGGGTACAGAGTGCAGAGTTTATGGATTTTAAATTTTCACGAGCCTCCTCTCACCCAGATTACACAACAGCAAAACATGTAACATAAAAGCCCAATACAAAGTGCAGAACTGGAGAGAAGCAAGTTTAGTGAAAATGGTTATCATAATCGTGATAATAATTTTTGTTATGGAGGGATTATGTGTAATTTAGAAGGCTGCAGGGGATATTTGGGTGCAGATAAACAGGTGCAGCTTATGTAGAAGGATTTGCTTCATCACTGTGTATCACCTGAGGCTAGTCAAGTCACTGGGTATATATAAGGGTTCATTTTTTTAGAGTGACTGTCCCATTTTTTTACCCCCCACTTTCTGTAGTTAAGTAAAAATCTCTACTTTCCCTGCCAAATAAAGCTTATTCCCAACATTTCCACCATCGACCATTTGTGACCGACCGTCCAGCACCCAGCTTGGGTGCTTCTGTCAAGATACAGCTTCCTCCAGTCCGGACCCAGGAACCAGGAATTATAGCTGAGCACCCAAGGACTAGACAACACTAGCTTAGGTGCAAACTGTTACTCTAACTGACTTTATTGTAAATTCACACGGAATATATACCATGCAAGATCAGATTACAGCTTGATCACATTATCCTAGACAATTAGCATATCTAAGGAACAGCCAACATTAAACATACACAGTACGCTAATTATAAAGCCTTGATTAGTCAGGGGATTCCCAGACAATCCGGCAACAAGCCCACAATCCTGGATGCACAAAGTACATTACGGTTCGATAACAAGGTAAAGTGGACATAATATTAAAGTGGTTGTAAACCCAAAAAAAAAAAAAAAAACTGCAAAACAAAGGCATAATGAGCTAGTATGCATCGCATTCTAGCTCATTATGAAATACTTACCTTAGATCGAAGCTGTTGCAGAGGTCCCTGCACACCGCTGTGACCGGCGACATGTCTCCCGGAGTTATTTCCGCGTTCGCAGGCTCTATCTGTGATTGGCCGGAGCCACGATTGCGTCACTCCCGCAAATGCGCGCAGGAGCCGCCGGTCACGGTACGGCTCCTGAAGAAACGGCACAGGCAGGCTGTTTTTTCAGTGCGCATGTGCCAATGACGTCGGCGCATGCAGATACAGTGAATATCTCCTAAACTGTACAAGTTTAGGAGATATTCACATTACCTACAGGTAAGCCTTACCTGTAGGTGAAAGTGGTGTAACAGGGTTTACAACCACTTTAATAACATCACCAAAAGCTGAGCAGACAGACAGAAACAATAGGTGACTCACTTACAGTGCTGTGCCTTGAAATAGTATTGATACCCCTTGAAATTTTCCACATTTTGTCATGTCACAACCAAAAACGTAAATGTATTTTATTGAGATTTTATGTGATAGACCAACACAAAGTGGCACATAATTGTGAAGTGGAAGGAAAATGATAAATTGTTTTCAATTTTTTTTACAAATAAATATGTGAAAAGTGTGGAGACCATTTGTATTCGGCCCCCTTCACTCTGATATCCCTAACTAAAGTCTAGTGGAACCAATTGTCTTCAGAAGTCACCTAATTAGTAAATAGAGTCCACCTGTGTGTAATTTAATCTCAGTATAAATACAGCTGTTCTGTGAAGCCCTTAGAGGTTTGTTAGAGAACCTTAGTACAGCCTTAGTTTAAAGCAGGGTTAGGTTATAAAAAATCTCCCAAGCTTTGAACATCTCACAGAACATTGTTCAATCCATCATCTCAAAATGGAAAGAGTATAGCATGACTGCAAACCTACCAAGACATGGCCGTCCACCTAAACTGACCGGCCGGGCAAGGAGAGCATTAATTAGAGAAGAGCCAAGAGGTCCATGGTAACTCTGGAGGAGCTGCAGAGATCCACAGCTCAGGTGGGAGAATCTGTCCACAGGACAACTATTAGTCGTGCTCTCCACAAATCTGACCTTTATGGAAGAGTGACAAGAAGAAAGACATTGTTGAAAGAAAGCCATAAGAAGTCCCGTTTGCAGTTTGTGAGAAGCCATGTGGAGGACACAGCAAACATGTGGAAGAAGGTGCTCTGGTCAGATGAGACCAAAACTGAACTTTTTGGCCTAAAGGCAAAACGCTATGTGTGGCGGAAAACTAACACTGCACATCACCCTGAACACACCATCCCCACTGTGAAACATGGTGGTGGCACGAGCGTGCCCTCTGGTGGCTCTTAAAGGGGCAACGTACCCCCAAGTGATTTTGCACAGCCGTGCCACTTTGCTGACGTATATCGGCGTGAGCCGGTCGGCAAGTGGTTAAATATGGTAGCGCTAGAGCAAAGTGGGTAAAGGAGAACTTGTGTGTCAAACAAAACAACACTGGACTTCATGGTGTAGTAACTACAGTATGTTTTTTTTTTCTTTTTTTCTTATGAGACAGGGACAAGTATTAGGGATTTTTTGGGGGGGTAGGCGGGGATAGGTAGGGTGAAGTTCTGCTTTAAATAAACTTTTTTTTAAAAAAGCCTTCGCTGACTTCTGTGGCTGCAAGTACTGCTGAGCAATCCATCCTCCAAAGCAGAAGTATTGATGGCCTTCCATTCTTTCTCTCAGCAGCTCGTCCCCCACCCTTCTTCCACCACCAGCAGTGATTCAGAAGCTTATCTCCCACTGTTCTTACCTCCTCTGCCAGCAAGGACTCAGCACCCCAGCTCCCCCCTCCCAGCAGTATATCAGCAGCTCAGTTACCGCTGCCATCAATGACCTCTCAGTTTCAAGGTCCTTGTCACCCTGATGTCATTCTAATCCTCTGGCTTCAATGCTTCGTGAGTTTCTGGGCCAACATCAAAATATATACTCACCGGCCTCTTTATTAGGTACACCTGTTCAATTGCTTGATAACACAAATTGCTAATCAACCAATCACATGTCAGCAACTCAATGCATTGAGGCATCTAGATACGGTGAAGACGACTTGTTGAAGTTCAAACCGAACATCAGAATGAGGAATAAAGGGTATTTAATTGATTATGAATGTGGCATAGTTGTTGGTGTCCGACGGGCTGGTCTGAGTATTTCAAAAACTGCTGATCTACTGGGATTTTCATGCACAACCATCTCTCGGGTTTACAGAGAATGGTGGGAAAAAAGAGAAAATATCCAGCGAGTGGCAGTTGTGTGGAGGAAAATGCCTTGTTGTCAGAGAGGTCAGAGGAGAATGGGCAGACTGGTTCCAGATGATAGAAAGGCAACAGTAACTCAAATAACCACTCGTTACACCCAAGGTACCATCTCTAAATGCACAACACATCAAACCTTGAAACAGATGGACTACAGTGGCAGAAGACCACACCGGGTGCCACTCCTGTCAGCTAAGAACAGGAAACTGAGGCTACAATTCGCACAGGATCACCAAAATCGGACAAGAGAAGATTGGAAAAACGTTGCCTGGTCTGAGGAGTCTCGATTTCAGCTGCGACATTCAGATGGTAGGGCACACTTGTCACACTTTGGGCTCCTTATTACCAATTGAGCATTGTTTAATCACCACGGCCTACCTGAGTATTGTTGGTGACCATGTCCATCCCTTTATGACTACAGTGTCCCCATCTTCTGATGGCTCCTTCCAGCAGGATAATGCACCATGTCACAAAGCTCCAATCATCTCACCACTGGACAATGAGGTCACTGTACTCCAATGGCCTCCACACTCACCACATCTCATCCAATAAAGCACCTTTGGAATATGGTGGAACAGGAGATTGGCATCATCACTATGGACCAAAATCTCTGAGGAACGTTTCCAACACCTTGTTGAATTTGTTGAATCTATGCCATGCAGAACAAAGGCAGTTCTTAATGCAAAAGGGGGTCCAACCCGGTACTAGCAAGGCGGACCTAATAAAGTGGCCGGTGAGTGTACATATGCAAATCCGGTATTCTGACATTGTTGCATGCTTCTCATGGATTTGGTAAGTCTTGAAGCCAGAGACAGCCAGGGAACTGGCAGGTTCAGCTACATCTACGTTAAATAATGGGTGGTTTGGTTCCTACATATTATTTGACAATTCCTGTCATTGTTGACCTCTGACTTTCCTTGTTTCTTGTACCTTCGACAGCTCAGCCAAAAGTACGGCTCAATATTCACCATCTGGAAACTGACGAAGCCGGTGGTGGTCCTCTGCGGTTATGAGACGGTGAAAGAAGCCCTGCTGAACCACGCCGAGGAGTTCAGCGACCGTCCATTCATACCCACGCTGGTCATCCCCAGCAAAGGATACAGTAAGATCACCAAGACACTACTCAGAGCTCTAAACTAACAAGAAGTGCCCATTCCAGAATACTCAGGGTTGGGGACATCACACACAATGCAAAGAAGTTTTCTTGATACAGAATAAAAAAAAACGCTAGGGGAAATTCAATGAAGCAGTTGCGCCTCTTTTCTGGCTTTAATCCTTTTGTTAATGTATTGTGCCTAATTTTTGAAGCATTTGGGACACTTTTGGTTCTGACAACGATTCAGGTAGTTCTAAAATGCCCCATTTTTACATTGTGGTGCACCAAATTCAAAATAATATACTCACACGTTCCCTGGAATTCATAAAGAATGGTACGGACAGATTTTGTGAAAGTGTCTCGCGTGCATTCTAAAAGTGTGCAGCATGCGCCAAATTCATGTACCTGTCTACAGCTTGTACTTGAATTTGGCGCATGCTGTGCCACTTTTGGAATCCACATGTGACATTTTTGCAAGATCTGTCTACACCAGGGTCTCTATCTATACTCCAAAAGAGAGTTGGTCTTAACCCGTTCTACCATGTCCTATGTGGGCGAATGACGCCGGGGCCCGCCTCTCAACGATTCGGGTGGCTATCATATGACGTCTTATAGAAAAAGGAAAGACGGTACCAGGAAGAGGGTACAGCCCAAAAGTACCACATAAATGAGCCTCAGGGGTGTAGTAACCAAAATAGTAACTAAAATAAATCAAAGTGCAACTAAGTATAAAAATAGAGTTTTCTTGTGAAAAAAAAGTATAAAAATAGAGAAATGTATTATTCACAAAGTATAACAAAAATACTTCCCAACCTCCACCTTCCACAATTTAAAATAGACAACATTGTCTGAACCAGAATAGCGTCTAGACACCACTCACGCAATCAAACAGTTCCATACATCAAACATAAACCGTGTAGTGTGTGGAATTAAAGAACTGTATGAGTATACCACCTAGGTTTATGTATGGGCAATGGAGCTTCCTGATGACGCATGTATGTATGTGAAACGCGTAGTTACCACTACTATGGTGTGTGTAACCTATACATCAACCTCACGGTGTATATACCTTATACACCAAACTTATTTTAAAGTGCAATGTGTCAATAAAGTGCCTAATTAAATTGTGCAAACTGTCGCTCATTAAACATCAATAATCTTTCAAAACCAATGTAAAGTGCAACGTGCCAACATAGTGCCAAGTATCAACATAAATATATAATATTTCCAAAGTCCATTTCCATTTCTCATATATGTTCTCAAATATTCGTGCGTGCTTTGTGCTGAATCTTTTCACCAATTCATGTGCCACCACCACCTTCTAAAATGGGCACTCACCAGAACCTAGAAAGAGATTTGCCTTTGGTTCATCTGGGATAACCACTCCACTGTCCTGGCTTAGATCCAGCTAGTTTACCGCTAGGTTCTCTTCATTTCTCCATTTCAATAATGGTGTCCCATAAGAATTAAATATCCATCATAGCGCAACATGTATGCATAAAATATTTACTTATCTTAACTAAAAAGTACGTTTTCACAACAGGTAAATTGCAAACTCACACTTTATGTTGCCTCAAAACCGGCATTGAGTCTATCCAGCTGTTTGTTTTTGGGGGTCTGTCACGCCGCTCAGTCTTACTATCCCGGCGTGCGTTCCAAGCCTCAATTTGGTACGGGTCCGCGAACAGGAAGTGACATCTGTAATGACCCAGAAGGCTCTACGCGTTTCACATGCATACATGCGTCATCAGGAAGCTCCATTGCCCATACATAAACCTAGGTGGTATACTCATACAGTTCTTTAATTCCACACACTACACGGTTTATGTTAGATGTATGAAACTGTTTGATTGCGTGAGTGGTGTCTAGACGCTATTCTGGTTCAGACAACGTTGTCTGTTTTAGATGGTGGGAGGTGGCGGTCGGGAAGTATTTTTTTATACTTTGTCAATAATACATTTTTGTATTTTTTATACTTAGTTGCACTTTGATTTATTTTGGTTACTACGCCCCCGAGACTCATTTATGTGGTACTTTGGACTGTACCCTCTCCCTGGTACCATCTTTCCTTTTTTCTATATGCCAGTCTTAGCCACAGAGCCCCACGTACATTAGGTTAGTGAGTGGATGAGTAACAGTTCAATCTTCTTTCATAAAGCTGCGCTGATATAAAATAGACACAAAAGCAGTCCAACAGTGAAAAGAATTCTTCAAACGATGAAGACACCATCCATCACGAGAAATTTAGTAATATTGAGTGTAAACCTCCACCTTATAAAGTGCTTGCTTGCCAACTCCAATTGACCCCCCTATTACAGAGGGTCAAAATGGCTTGTGCTATGGCCATCTTTATTCCTTCTTGGGGTTCATCCACGATTGAGTCTCTATAACGTGGCGGTCCTATTCCTATCTCCTGGTTCCCCTTGATGGCTAGAGGCCCCGGCAGGGTATATAAGCCAGAAGCGATTTTGACCTTCCATAATAGGGGGGTCAATTGGAGTCGGTAAGCAAGCATTTTATAAGGTGGAGGTTCACACTCAAGATTACAGTGGAACCTCGGTTTGCGAGTAACGCGGTTAACGAGCGTTTCGCAAACCGAGCACTGTATTTCTAAAAATCCTAACTCGGCTTGTGAGTGTTGTCTCGCAAAACGAGCAGGATTTATTCTTATTATATGACGTCCTCCCTGATCGCGTCCCCCGCAGGGCCACGCAGCAGCGCGATCAGTCACAGGCTTCGTCCACTGGACAAAGCTGATGACCGATCACTATACCGGCCTGCTGCCGGTACCATGTGACCGCTGGAACCAATCACAGCAGGTTACATGACAGTTGTAAACAATGGATGACTTCCTTTCAAGCCATCCATTGTGTAAATTGTGTTGCTAGCTGTGATTGGTCACAGTGATCCTATGGTGCAGACTGGCCCAATCATGGCCCATCTGTGCCATGTGATCAGCTGTGGCCAATCACAGCTAATCAAAACAAAACAAACTGAAAGGATCGATTTCATTCATTAAAATGCTTACATATAGCAATGAAATTCATTGCTAAAGGCAAACATAATGTGTAAAAAAAAATTAAATAAATACTGATCACTTCCCCAGAGTAATAAAATGTTAATATAAACATTCGTAAACAAAAAAGAAAAAATATAATATATATATATTTTTTTTTTTATTAAAAAATAATTTTATAGATTAATACAATTCAGGAGCTTTACAACATGGAGAAATTAGTAACAACAGCTAAATCGATCAATAAAGAAATTTAGATATGGTCACTATGGATTATTTTCAGAAATTCACCAGACTTCGCTCAGGTTACAGCTTATACCGCATACACACGATCGGAATTTCGGCCAGCAAAAGACCGATGGGAGATTTTTTCATCGGAAAATGCGACCGTGTGTATGCTCCATGGGACTTTTGCTGGCTGAATTGCAGCCAGCAAAAGATGGAGAGCATGCTCTCAATTTTTCGGTCGGAAAAAGTTTCTATCCGAAAAAGCGATCGTCTGTGGCGATTCCGAAGCGCAAAATTCCTACGCATGCTCGGAAACAATTCGACGCATGCTCGGAAGCATTGAACTTCATTTTCTCGACTCGTCGTAGCGTTGTACGTCACCGCGTTCTTGACGGTCGAAAGTTCAGCGAACTGTTGTGTGACCGTGTGTATGCAAGGCAAGCTTGGAATCCCGTCGGAAAAGGCGTCATATCTTTTTCCAACGAGAATTCCGATCGTGTGTACGCGGCATTAGAGATACAGTCAATTAGATAAGTCTGGACCTTTTATTTGAATCTTCATTTATGAATTTACACTAAATCGCTTATTATTATCTTTGTTATTTTATTATTTTAACTCAGATCTTTCTTTTTTCTCATTTTTTTTTTACTTCTATATCTTAAATGATTCATATTAATATACTTTGATTACTAAATGGTAATTTGGCATTAAATTAATATAACAATGTTGTTTATGTTCAATCCAATGTATCCATGTTGTAAAACGTTTGCGATTCTATGTGAAATACAAAACCTCATGTATGTTTAATTAAAAAATTCATAAAAATGTATTGTACGTAAAAAAAATAATTATAATTGTTTTGTTCGTACTGTCACCAGTCAATGTCTCTGATCACCGCAACACTCGTTATAGAATAACGCTGTACTGCACTGGTGACAGTGTGCACAAAAAAATATATATATATTTTTTTTACATTTCTTAATTTTTCCCAAAAAATTATGACAAAAAATGATAACTTCACAAAACTCACCATGCCTTTTACTATATACCTTGGACTGTCTACATTCCAAAAAGGGGGTCATTTGGTGCGGATTTGTACTGTCCTGGCATTTTTGGGCCTCAGGAAATGAGAGACCGTCAGTACATCAGGATTGATCGATTTTCAGATATATACCATCGTTTGTGGACTCTATAACTTTCCTACAGACTAAATAATATTCACTGATTTGGGTTATTTTCACCAAAGAAATGGAGCTGAATACATTTTGGCCTAAATATATGAAGAAAGATTATTTGTTTGCAAAACTTTATAACAGAAAGGAAGAGAAAAACGTGTTTTTTTCCAAATTTTTGGTCTTTTTTTCATTTATGTAGCAAAAAATTAAAAAAAAAACCCAGTGGTGATTAACCACTTCAGCCCCGGAAGATTTGGCTGCTAAATAACCGGGCAATTTTTTACGATTCGGCACTGCGTCGCTTTAACTGAAAATTGCGAGGTCGTGCGACGTTGCACCTAAACAAAAATGACGTCCTTTTTTTCCCCACAAATAGAGCTTTCTTTTGGTGGGATTCGATCACCTCTGTGGTTTTTATTTTTTGCGATATAAACAAAAAAGAGCAACAATTTTGAAAAAAACACAATATTTTGTACTTTTTTCTATAATAAATATTCTCTTTTTAAAAAAAAAAAAAAAAGCACAATTTTTCCTCAGTTTAGGCCAATATGTATTCTTCAACATATTTTTGGTAAAAAAAATCGCAATAAGCGTATATTGATTGGTTTGCACAAAAGTTATAGCATCTACAAAATAGGGGATAGATATATAGCATTTTCATTATTTATTTATTTATTTTTACTAGTAATGTCGGCGATCTGCAATTATTTTTTTATCGTGACTGCGACATTATGGCGGACACATTTTGACACACTTTTGGTACCATTGGCATTTATACAGTGATCAATGCTATAAAAATGCCCTGATTACTCTAAAAATGTCACTGCCAGTGAAGGGGTTAACACTAGGGGGCGGTGAAGGGGTTAACTGTGTTCCCTGGGAGGTGATTCTAACTGAAGGGGGAGGGGACTGACTACAGGAAGTGACGGATCGTGGTTCCTAGCTAATAGGAACACACGATCTGTCACTCCTCTCAGAACAGAACATGGAAGCGTGTGTCTACACACACTCGTCCCTGTTCTGTGTCTTGTGCTCGCGATCGCTCGTGGCCGGCGGTCATCGCGACCGTCGACCACGAGCATCGGCACCCCCGCTGTGCAGAGGGTGCGCGCTCGCCTGCTATCCCGTGAGCCGACGTATAGCTACGACGGTTCGCGGGATCGTGCCGACCTGCCGCAGTAAAATGACAGCAGCTGGACAGCAAGCGGTTAAATACCACCAAAAGAAAGCTCTATTTGTGTGGAAAAAAATGATAAAAAATGTCATATAGGTACAGTAGTGTTGTATGACCGCGCAATTGTCATTCAAAGTGTGACAGCGCTGAAAGCTGAAAATTGACCTGGGCAGGAAGGGGGTAAAAGTGCCCGGTATTGAAGTGGTTAAATAGCTCCACTTTGGTAAGATACAATGGGGGGGGATTCAATAAAGCTGCTGCGTCAGCAACTAAATATCCATACCAAACGCTTATTCAAGCTTGCAGCCTGACAGGTTTGGGGGAGGGGAGGGAAGGATGTGCATGTGGCCTGGATTGGTTCAAGGCGCGTGGCCTGGTTTTTGTTAATGGGGTTCACACTCATCCTCTTCTCCTTTCCTGCATGCTTGGATTCGAGTCCGGCATGGAATTTGGGGGGATCCTGCGCATTTTTTTATTTATTTTTTTGCGCGGGGTGTCTGTTAAAATTCATAGTGGAATGTGGTTAAACATGATTACGGTCACTGCTGTGCTCTGTAACCCATTGCTGATCCTTATGCACTGCAGATATTGCTGGCCCCCGATGGCGTCCTCTGCGCCGATTCACCATCTCCTCTCTGAGGAATTTCGGGATGGGGAAGAAGACCATGGAATCCCGTGTGCTCGAGGAAGCAACTTATCTCACCCAGGCAGCTTCCGAGACAGAAGGTGGGAGAAAAAAAAATTGTATTGATTACTGGATATTATTGCCTGAGTGAAAGAATTGGAAATTCCCATGTTCAGAAAATGTAGAGGTGGGGCCTGATTGTCTAGAGGTGGCCACACATGAGTGGAACTTTGTTCCAAATTTTTTGGTTTGGGAAAATTTGTTCAATTTTCTAATTGTTAGTGGGATCAAATTAAATACAATTTTAATCACAAACACATCTGAAGGAGCAGAATGGAAATTTTTTTCTTGAACAAACAAATTTCAAACAGTTGATATGACTTTGTTCAGGAAAGTCCATTAATTCCAAAATTATTGTTTTTTGCACTTTCAAATGACATCCATCAAATCATTGAATGTACTGAGAATTTTCTTACGAACATTTCATCAAAAATCGACTAGTATATGGCCAGCCTAAGACTCACAGCTCACTAGTTCTATGGTTCTATCAACTGTGGGTATAGGATTGGGTTTATGGGATTGTATGATATTATTTATTTATTTTTATGGTTGACCTAGATGGACTTGTGTCTTTTTTCAACCTGACTAACTATGTAACTGTCTGGCAATTACTGCACTGGCTGGTAGGACACCTGAAGGTAAAGCTGATAAAGTATGAAAGTTCTCAGTACATTTTGATCACTTAATGAATGATGCTTCAAAATTTTGTTTGCTTATGACATTTGGTTTTTGGAATGAATGGACTTTCCCTCAATGAAAACTTATACATACACTATTGAATATTGTTCCTTTAAGAAAAAATTTCCATTCTCTTTTTTGAGTTTTCTCTTGACTGTGGTTGAAACAAACGTCAATTTGACCCCATTTACAGTTAGAAAATTGAATGAACATTATTAAAACCAAAAATTTCAAACAAAATTCTACTAGTGTATGGCCAGCCTAAGTAAGAGCAGCATGCAACTGCACCAGGGTGTCTTGAATTGGGCATCTTTTGTGTGTATCACAGGCCTTATCAAAATCTGGATAAACTACATCCACTGGACTTCCACCATCCAAATACTCACTTACTTCCTCGTAGAATGATAACAGGTTGGTCTGACAAAAATGGTCCTTCAAAGATCCATGCTGGTTGTCACCATTTGCCCAACCAGTAGTTAAAATCGCCTACAATAATAGCATCATCCTGCTTCCCAGCCATTTCAATATATAATTTCAAGATATAATCTTTCACACTCACTTTCAGATCACTCTTCACACACATACATATCCCTCCACCTCTTCTGTCCCTCCAAAATAGACTGTACCCCCCAATATTTGCAGCCCAGTTGTAGGAGCTGTCCAACCAGGTTCCTATATTCCCACAAAGCCAAATACAGAAGTTCTAGTTTATCTATTTTCTTTGTCAGGCTTCTTGCATATGTGAGCATACCCTTTAATTCAGTATTAGTATTTAATATTCTCTTATTACTTATCATTCCTTTTGTATTGGACTTAGGTGATGCAATTTCTCTGCGGTTGTTTAAGCCCCGCTCACCCCACTATTCCACCCCGCTATATCCTTTCCCCATAGACCCTTGCTCTCATATTCTTTTCTAAATCCTTCTACCACATCCTAGTTTAAAAGCTCCTCCAGCTTTCTTACCATTTTTGACCCAACAGAGATGCACCCTTCCCCTTTATATGTGGTCTGTTCCTACAATACAGCCCGTAACTAACTGAAAAGCCAGCCCAGTTCTCCAAGAAGTAAAGACCCTCCTTCTTACACCAATTTCTCAGCCACCTCTTCTAATTTTTTTTAAAGAATAAGACTTTATTCATTTTCAAACAAATAAATAAAGACAGGACAAGGAAGAGAGCCTCAATGAGGTGCTTCCAGAAAAACAAAAGGTGGTGTACAGTATTCAGTGTATCGGTCCAAAGTAGCCCGAGGGCTTGCATATAAATGAGTCAACAAAGAGGGGCAACTATTGCATATATAACTATTGCACATAGAATATATGCAAACCAAAATATTGTAAAAGACAGAAATCATATTATATTCATCAAGTCTGCTTCATCATGGGAGGTCACAAACTAAGTAGGATGATAGATGTTGGCAGTAGGTGTGTCTCGGAGGTCTCAGCAAGGACCTTGGTGAATAGGCATCAGCCAGAGTGGTATTATACATGTAGCAATAACTCACGGTGGAGCTGTTGATTTAAGAGGGAATGTTACCTTCACTTTGCTTCCCTCTGTTTCACCGGCACCGGGTCTAGGGGTTCCGTTGAGTTTACTGCTAGACGACACACGCACCGAAACACTGGAGTACGTTTTCAATGCTTTATTAAACAGTCAAACTTTAGGAATTAGCAGGAAAGAGACGGAAAAGGAAACCTTCAGGAGAAACTCAAATATCTTCTTACAAGATCATAGCGACAAATGTCCCGGTAGAATTCAGATAATTCGGTGGAATGCGCTCCCCTCATGGGACACACTCTTTGCTCGTCTGGATAGGCCTCTCTCACCAGTCTAGCAGCCAGTACGCAGCACGAATCTAAAGTCTCTGCCACAGACTTACTTGGGGGGGTAAATCTGCACGATCCTCTGCCACAGGATGTATCAGATCTTCTGCAGTGAACACTCAGTCACAGTGCCTGAACCTTTAAGTCGAATCAGGTGAATCAGTTATTAGAAAGGTAGACAAGGTAGTCTGTAACAAAGACCCCCATTGTTGAACAGTTTGGTATTTACAAGGTGCTTGGGTTCAACATGTTGCAGATTGGGTTGACAGATTGTTATGTGAGGCTGGGTAAGACCCACCTGTCAAAAGGGTCACCAAAGGGTCTGAGCCAGAGGTGGTGGAACTGAGTTCCACCAAGTTCCCCCTGAAAAAAAGCCCTGAATCTACACATACCCCCAGACACTAAATCCTATGCTCCTATATCGTCACTGGCCTACGTAACCTTGCTGATGGCTGACGCACCACTGTGCACAGTTGACCTTCACAGCTCCAGGGCAGAAAAACTGGTACAAATGACAAAACTAGAGGAAGATGGAGCATCCTAAAAGAAACATTTTCAGAGACTTCGGTAACAAATTAAGCAAAAGGACCACCAAGGTAGTATTTTCAGAAATACTCCCTGTGCCACGAGCCATTCCAGAGAGGCAACAGAGTTTAGGGAGTTAAAGAAGTGGCTGAGAGGCTATGGTGGTGGTTCCTCCTATCCGCATCTGACTGCTTTCCTGCTCTTCTTCAAACTTTTTCTGTCCTTCCTTCTCCTCTTTCTTTTCTTTCCCTTTCTCCTCCTTAGCCTTTTGAGGACAAGTGCTTATATCATTTGTGGTCCACTGTCCTCCAGGAGGTGTTGAGGGTTTATCAACTCTCCGTCTCAATGTAGCATTTTCCTTTTGATTCTCCCTTTGTAACTTTTGGCTTGTTCCATAAACCACCATCTTTTTCATGTATGTAGCGCTGGTAGATTTACAGTCTACCGCAGATTAGGTAAATTTAGTAAATTGTGTGTTAGGAAGGTTAAAAGTTCGTCTCTGTTCCAGCTTGGCTGAAGTTGTGTGTGCTTCCGTGCTGACCGGTGGGTGTCGCTGTTACCATTGGTCAGTGTTGGAAGGGCAACGTGTCGAAGTGTATAGATGCTCCTCTGTCTCGGAGACAAGCTCGGTGGAGGTGGTCCTCCGAGTTGCATTCTGGGAAGGGGGTATTTATGGGGCAGACGCCATGTTCTAGGGTCATTTTGCAGCCACCTGCTGGCCCTCCTGGCCGACAGGTATGCGTTAAGGAGCTACCTCGTGGTCCTCCGATCGGGAGGCCCACGATGCTACGGCGCAGGGGTGGGTCCAGAGGCTTGTCTGGGGCCTACCACCACGGCCGAGGAATGGTCCTGAGCTGTCGGTCCTGTGTGATGAAGCTGGACAACCGAGGAGATCCCAGGGGAGGACCCGTCCTGGAGAGATCACGCAGCGTGCTGGTCTATAGAGGGGCCTGGTGACTCGGTTGTAGGACGTATCCAAAAGAAGTAATTATACAGCATATTGTCGCCGGTTCGACTTGATCTCTCGTGCAATACGATCAGACCGACATGTTTCTTGGGTCAGCATGCCACTTTCATAGGAGCCTACCAGTAGTAAACAATGCTGTTAGAGCCCTGACTGGACACATCCAATTAAATATTGTATTCCCAGTTGTATGATATTGGGGATATCACTTCAGGAGGAGCATTGCTGGAGTACCTACTGTAACAACCAGGGGAATGACTGCTCCAGTGAGGATGAGGGAGGTATGTAGGCAAAGACAGATTCTGGTGGTAGGTGAATCAGTTATTAGAAAGGTAGAAAGGTAGTCTGTCACAAAGACCCCCATTGTTGAACAGTTTGGTATTTACAAGGTGCTTGGGTTCAACATGTTGCAGATTGGGTTGACAGATTGTTACGTGAGGCTGGGGAAGACCCACCTGTCAAAAGGGTCACCAAAGGGTCTGAGCCAGAGGTGGTGGAACTGAGTTCCACCAAGTTCCCCCTAAAAAAAAGCCCTGAATCTACACATACCCCCAGACACTAAATCCTATGCTCCTATATCGTCACTGGCCTACGTAACCTTGCTGATGGCTGACACACCACTGTGCACAGTTGACCTTCACAGTTCCAGGGCAGAAAAACTGTAAAAATTAAGCCATGCAGTACAGCAGATAACTGATGGTACCTGCCAACAAATGGTTATTTTTTTTTTTTTTGCATTGGTACATGTCTTCTATGAAGGTGGCCAGCTACCCATGCCCTTTTTTTAAACAAAAGCTAGCAAACTGGCCTTGAAAAAGGGCAAAAATAAAAAATTGACTTCAGTGGGGTTCAGCACTGTTCGGGTTTAGCAGATTGTTTCATGAGTTCGCCGAAACCTTTGCAAATCGAACTTTGCCTGGATCGCTCATCACTAGAAATGGTTCAGGAGCATTGCCAGCATCTGATCCTCCCTCTAGAAGTGTAACACACTACAATAGCTAATTCTGAAGGCACAAATTCTTCAACACAGTGGAAGTTTTAACACGTTTTTGTTGCTAATTACTCCAACATTTTTTTTTTCACTCTCATAGTCTTAAAGCTTAGCTTCGGCTTACCCTCCAGTCTCTCACAGTTCTATTGGTTCCTCTTCTGTACTGAAATGGCTTCCTCTGATTTCACCGCACACCGTGAGCTTCTCACAATGTGCATTAGCAGCTGCAGCAAGTCAGATAGAGCCCCACCTCATTTCCTGGCAGCAGGACGTCCAGCTCCATCTAGGCTTTTCCTCTCCAGCCTGTCCACCCCTTTCGTTCTTTGGATTTCAGTTGTTTCAATCTTGGAGGCTCGGCATCACATGTAGGCATTGCCTATGCATGTACAATGGCCACCAGCCATGATCTGCCTGCATTGCATAGAGAAACCCAGAAACCCTGCATGGCATCACTGGGTCTAAAACAAGCTATGTGTGGAAAACAGAAAGGTTTTCTTAAAAAAAATTTTGTTAGCACGTCAATCCAGATGTAAAGAAATTGTAAACAATCTTTATTTTAGCTGTAAAAGTTACTTTTTTTTTTTTTTTTTCTTCTTATTGTAGGAAAACTATTCAACCCGCTATTGATCCTGGCTAGTGCTGTTGGGAATATTATGAGTTCGGTGTTGTTTGGAGAACATTTTAACTACAAAGACCAGAAGTTACATGATCTGATGTCTTACTCCTCCCGACACATTAGGAATATTATGTCCCCATTGCACATGGT
This sequence comes from Lithobates clamitans, assembly GCA_037952925.1. NCBI lineage: Eukaryota > Metazoa > Chordata > Amphibia > Anura > Ranidae > Lithobates > Lithobates clamitans. The sequence goes on from JBBGZY010001668.1 coordinate 2,585,951, forward strand.
AAGTTGTCATCAATCAATGGTGGGTTTGCCTTATAAAAAAGCAAATTGTAAGTAAAATAGTAGATGGTGCGGGATGATTAGCTCAAAGTAGCGCTTCCAAAGACTTGCCGATTTCTCTTTCTAGGGCTTTTCTTTAAAAAGTATCACAAATCATATGAGATCTACCCTCACAAAGGTTTTTTAGCAGCTCTCTTTCTCTTTTTTGCAATCTCATGGGCGTATGGATTCTTAAAGCTTGACATGTTTGGCATCTATTGACTGTCCTCAATTATATATATATATACACACACTTGTTTGGGGGTTGAAAATAATTTCCATCAAAAAATGTAAATTTTAATATATGTGTGAAAAATAAGAAAAATTGCCCCAACAGACAAGTGGTTAAGGTTTTGAGGCACACTGACAACCAGTGGGAGGGGGCATGGATGCCGATCACAGACATTGACCACCCATGTAAGGGGACACAAACAATGACCACTAATATATGGGGGCATGGACATTTACCACTAATGTAAGGGGGCAAAAACACTGACCGCCAATGTTAAAGAAACACAGACGCTAACCACAGACTCTGGGTATGTTTTCCTTCCATTACCAACCACCAATGCCAGGCATTTTTTCCTGCCACTGACTACTGGAACTGCCTTTTTTCCTCCCCCTGACGACCAACATTGGGTATTTTTTCCTACCTCCGACCACTAATGGCAGACATTTTTCCTTTCCCTTAGCAGGCTTTTTTTTCTCCTGCTAATCATTGGTGGTGGTCATTTTTCTCCTGTTGACAACTATCAGCCTTCTTTTTCTCCTGCTGACAGGAATATAACCAGACACTATGACAGACAATATATTGCCAAAAGTATTGGTACACCTGCCTTTACACGCACATAAACTTTAATGGCATCCCAGTCTTAGTCCGTAGGGTTCAATATTGCGTTGGCCCACCCGTTGCAGCTATAACAGCTTCACCTCTTCTGGGAAGGCTGTCCACAAGGTTTAGGAGTGTGTCTATGGGAATGTTTGGCCGTTCTTCCAGAAGCCTGGCTTGCAGTCTCCGCTCTAAATCATCCCAAAGGTGTTCTATCGGGTTGAGTTCAGGACTCTGTGCAGGCCACTCAAGTCCTTCCACCCCAAACTCCCTCATCCATGTCTTTATGGACCTTGCTTTGTGCACTGGTGCGCAGTCATGTTGGAACAGGAAGGGGCCATCCCCAAACTGTTCCCACAAAGTTGGGAACATGAAATTGCCCACAATGTCTCGGTATGCTGACGCCTTAAGAGTTCCCTTCACTGGAACTAAGGGGCCAAGCTCAACCCCTGAAAAACAACCTCACACCATAATAATCCCCCCTCCACCAAATGATTTGGAGGGGTGGCCCAATACTTTTGGCAATATATTGTGGATGAGTGAGTTTGAGGTAGAGGAACTTGACTGGCCTACACAGAGTCCTGACCTCAACCCAATAGAACACCTTTGGGATGAATTAGAGCAGAGACTGCAAGCCAGGCCTTCTCATCCAACATCGGTGCCTGACCAAATGTGCTTCTGGAAGAACGGTCAAACATTCTCATAGACACACTCCTAAACCTTGTGGACAGCCTTCCCAGAAGAGTTGAAGCTGTTATAGGTGCAAAGGGTGGGCCAACTCAATATTGAACCTTACGGGCTAAGACTGGGATGGCAATAAAGTTCATGTGCGTGTAAAGGCAACTGTCCCAATACTTTTGAAAATATAATATATATGGCCGACCACTGTACTCTATACATTGTGTTGTACACAATAAAGTATTTACTGCTGTCTATTGCATACTCCTGACCAAAGTGTTTCTTGTCTCAACAGTTGCTGGTTGCTAAGTAGTTTCCAACTATTTTAATGAAAGTCCATCCTGCTTGTAGGCCATTAGCTTTAAAGAGAAACTAAACTTAACATTCCTACCTTTTGGGCACATAGAAAACTCTGTTCAGGAGTGTATGGGAATTTGTCTTCGAAGAACTGGCCCTGTGCTACGTTTGATTACCTCAGTAAAGGAGTTGTACATCTACTTCGCCTGGTGTGAAGTCTCTTAAAGGGGTGCATGCATGGCATATCAAAAAAAGAGGGCTTACATGAGAGGACCTGAGAGTTAGAGAAGATACAGTACATTTAAGTCCAGCATGTAGTATGCTGTCTAGCATAGGCTATATTGCTGTGTTAGGGGCAACTGTACTTGCATCATTTGCTAAAGCAACCAACTAGCCAGGAAATGGGTGACATGCAAGAGTGACGGCTACTCTGGTATTGAAGGGGTGTTATGCTTGGCCCTTTCATTATCATCTGGTTTCCCACATCCTGGGACTGATCTTGCAGCACAGAGTGCCCAGGGACTTAGCTGGGCGTCACAGGAGAGAGACATGTATGAGGTACTCTACCTTGGCATAGAAAACAAGCATGTAGTTACAGTAAAAGGCTGTTTCCTATATCCAGTAGTAACAGTTAAACATTTCACAGGTTCCTAAATGCTGCACACCCAAGAAGTGGTGTTCTCTAACAAGTAGCTGTGTTTAAAATGTTTAGCGTTAACAGTGTAACAAGCTCAGCCATGGGTTACAGAGAGTTAACTGTGCAAGTGCTGCTTGCTTCTAAGTTTGGGAGAGCTTTTTTTCTTCAAACATTAAAAGTCAGCAGCTACAAAAACTGATGCTGCTGACTTTTAAAAAAAAAAAGACACTCACCTGGCCAAGGATCCAGTGCCATCCTCACTCGGGCCGGTTTCTTTACCCGTCTTCAAGCCCCCCGGTGCCAGCATGTTAACTGTGGGCAGCCAGCTGTGCTTAGTGAATGGTCCCACAGCCTTCTGGGACCTGTGACGTGTCCCAGAAGGATGCGGGCATGGAGGAGGGGAACTTCCAAGTGGAAGTGGGAGCAGGTACCTGTTACAACCAGGTAATCGCTCCACCACCAAAAAAATGATGTACCAAAAGTTAAAAAGGAGGGGGTGAAGGAGGAAGCGTGGAACTTCCCCTTTTTGGGTGAAATTCCACTTTAATGTTGTTTTTACATGACCGCAGCCCCCTGCCTAGTTTAGACATTAGTGAGTGCAGTTCCACAGTGTCCCTACTAGGGCACCTTAAGCCACAACTGGACGTGTTCCAGATAAATAAAGATGATGTCAAAGTTGAGGTCCCCAAGACATCTTTTCATCAGCCTCTGAAAGGTATTAGGGGTGTTGGTTAGGCCGTAAGGCATCCGATTGAACTCTTATAGTCCTAAGTGTAAAGAAAGTGGTTTTGTCTCAGTCTTCCTCAATAAAAGGTAGGTGCCGAAAGCCACTGGAGAGGTCCAAAGTGTAGAGGTAACAGACCTGCCAGTGACTCAAGGTAAACATCTTAATGGGACAGGCGTTTAATTTCCAATAGTCAATGCAGAAGCTGAGACTCCCGTCTTTCTTTTGTACCAGCATAATGGGGGCAGCCCAAGGGCTCCGTCTCTCTCTAATAACACCACCTTGCAGCACATTGTGAAGTGAGCCCTTCACCTCTTGACACAATGCTAGAGGGATGTTCTGGTACTACTTCTGGATGGATACAGTATCCCCAAATGGATAAGGTGATCCAGGGCCTCAGTACTGCCATAATCCTCAGGTCACATGCTTCTCCAGTAATTGATGCTACAGAAGTTGTGGTTCCAAGCAAAATTCTTGCATGGGTGGGGCTAACTGCTCAAAAAGTTTGTATTGGGAGTTTTCTAGAGCTGCCATATCAGTGGCACGTGCGGCACATATCACTTTGACTCATGGTCAAGGTAGTTCCATACATTTCTTTGGAGCAGTGAACACATCAGAGATGGCTCTCTGAGTAATCAGATTTTGCCAAAGTGTCACCTAAATTAACCACCTGGACCAACACTTTCCTTTGTTGTACCTTGGACAGCATCCTGGCAACCAGTCACCCTTATCGGGTTTCTATATCTTGCCATGGCTCGACCATTGCTGTTGTTTCCTGTAAAAATAATGCTGACCCCCACCGGACGCGGACACACTACCTTTTGGCCTTGTCATCACCTGCATCCAATGGCAAGGGGGCAGTCAATAGACATGTGCAATTCGTTTAGTTCCGAATTAGTTTTTTACCGAATTTAGACAAATTAGTTCATTCGGAAACCTCCAAATTTTCGAATTTCTGAATTTTTCCGCATATTTGGAAATTCGGAAATTTGACATTTCAAAATTTGTAAATTTGTAAATTCTAAATTCGAAAATCCGAAAATCTGAAAATTTGGAAATCCAAAAATAATGAAAATCCGAAAATTCAAAAGAACAAAAATCTGAAAATAAGAACGAAAATTCAAAACCCCAAAATTTGAAAATCTGAAATAATCTGAAAAAGTCCAAAAATTCTAAATAATAACTAACTAATAATAACTTAACTATTACTAACTATTAAATTATAGGTATTGGAATTTCCTTTCAAATTTGACTGTTAGTGAACGTAACGAATACGAATTTATCCGAAGTTACAAATTATCCCTAATAACGAATGCCTTATCTAAACGAATGGAACTTAACAAATTAATAATAATAAATAACAATAATAAAAATAATAAAAAATTATTATTATTTATTATTATTTTGTTCCGTTCCAATAGTTTAGATACAACATACGTTATTTCGGATAATTCGTAAATTCAGATAAATTTGTATTCATTACGTTCACTAACAGCCAAATTTGAAAGGAAATACCAACACCTATAATTTAATAGTTAGTTATTATTAGTTAGTTATCATTTAGAATTTTTGAACTTTCGGATTTTCGTTCTTTCGAATTTTCGGATTTTCTTTTCTTATTTTCAGATTTTTGAATTTTCAAATTTATGAATTTTTGAATTTTTGAATTTTCGAATTATCAAATTTCCGAAAAAAACAAATGAAACAAAAACAAATAAATTTTTCGGCAGTGCACATGTCTAGCAGTCAAATGACTCCCCCTTCTTGGGGCAGCAGTGGTCCCTCTGTTCTTGTGCTCGGAAAGCCTTGACCAGCTTCTGCAACCACAGCTGTTCCTCTGACATCTCTGTTGTATTGGAGTGGCATTCTGCAGTTGTTGGTTAGGCCCAGCCCCCACAGAGCATTCATGCCCAGCACTACCAGGACATCCATTAGGATAGATTTCTGAGTCGCTACCACTCCGATGCACTCTGCTATCTGGACAAACACTCTAATCGACATCCAGGTGACCTCCTCTATGGGTATAGACAGGTTGATAGCAGCCTTCAATCTCAGCTAGTCAGGGTCTGGCAGTATAACTTGCCTGAACGTCTGTTGGTAAAAAGCATAGTCTATAGTTGGACCATCCATCTCCACCGTGACCGCTGGAGATGCTGGGATCACCTATTGGTCATGCTTGGGTTGTGTCATAATAGTTCCCACATGTCATCCCCCTGCCCTGGGAACATCTACTTTAATGTCCTGATTAACAGGGCCTCTTTATTCTCTCTGACTGTAATTCCTGGATATATATGGCCCCACCATTTGCACTGCCAGCATCTCCAGTGCCCATCCGGTTGTCACCCTAATGTGTTGTTCCCAGATGTAGCCTGTGCTAACTCACATTTCACCTCAGTCAATTCTTGCTGTATCATGGCAAAGGACTTAGTTAACCCTCGGATGTCCATCTCTAGTAGGGAAAGGGATCAACTCATCTCTCAAGACTACTTGTCTGTTCTTCCTAGTGAAATCTATTTGAGCCCCAGCATCCTCTCGTTCTCTCTCCACACTCACCAGTATATCCGTGAACTCCACATCTTTGGCATCTTTCACCCTGTCCAGTAGTGTTCATTTGATGGAGGACACTCAGATTCTGGCAATTAAGTGATCACTCACCACTATGTCGGGGGTCCTCAGGCAAGCATAGCCCTCCTCATATTTCTCAATTAACCTCTTCCACAAGGCCTGACACACTACTGCATATTGGGCAATGTTCTTATTCTCTTGCTTTGCCTCCTTATGAAGAGTTGTTGCCTTAATTCAGCCACTAATGTTACTTTGCCATACACTTTCTCTAACCATGTATGCCAGCATAGCACATTCTTTATCAGATAGCACCCAGACAGCCTTCCTGGTGTCCACCTCCAAGAAGTACATCCCAACTCCGGGATGACTTTCTCTGGAATCTGACACAGATGAGCAGAGCTCTTCAGCTTCTCTACCCATTCATTCAGTGGAATGTTGGTGCTATTATATTTATGGATTAGCGTTAGAGCAGTCTCCAGGAGTACCATGGTGGCGTGCAGCCTGTGCGGGAGCATGACTATCCATATCGTGCTGAACTATACCAAGTTGTAGGGGGGGCCTTGATGCAGTTACCCACTCGGGAGGACCACAAAGACAAAACTGTTCTTGTGAACAAAACCTATTTAAATGTTCCCATGTTAGGATGGCCATCTCTACCTTCACAAGAATTCAGCTTCCCATCAGGTGCCAATTTTCCCAGAGAGGATTGATGGAGTCTCCAAGGGGCAAACTTCCCTTATAGATTCCTCTTTCTCTGCAACAATGTTACAGCGCACCCAACAGGATGGAAGCGTACCTGCCTACATACTTGTAATGCTGAGCCTCCATGGTTGAAAGAAGAGAAATCCATTGAATGAATAAGGTGGGCCAGGGACAGCTCAGCTTGAAAGAAAAGGGCGAGATAATTCTAGATGTCCTTCAGCCAAGAAATGAGGTGAACTTGATTTGACTTGTTGCAGCTTTAAATACACAGTGTGAATACTTGTACCCTGTGTTATCTTAAGGAGCCTAATCGGTTCTCCCGGTTCTTACCTGGAACTGCAAAACAATTATCCCCTGTGTTGTAGAAATGAGTAGAGAGGAATTCTGTAGTTTAGGAAATGGTAACGGCAGGAATGACACTATTCCTTGCCATTTCAGTCCAGAAAAGGCAATGTTTTGTTAGCTCACAACATAAAATTAGGGAATTGGGTGTATTTCAGGCAGATTATCAGGTATTTTTCTCTACCTGCAGAGTCTTTAAAGGGATGAAATGTGGGCAATGTGCAGGGATTGCTGAGATGTATTGCATATGACATATGCTGTAATTCTTTAATTGTGTTTTCCTTGTGTTTCCCGGTCAGATCTGCAATGTCTTCCCATTCCTCCTCAAGCTGCCATTATTACCAAAGATTGTCTTCAAGGAAAACTCCTACCTGGACAACTTTGTCCTAGATTACATGAAGGAGCACAAACGCACCCTGAAGCCTGAGGCCCCCCGGGATTTCATTGATTATTTTCTGCTGAAGATGAAAGAGGTATACAAGACAAAAAAAAAGATCTGTGGACTTTACTGGCAGTGGATGGGGAACTCATAAATCTCATAAAATTGAAACTTTATTATAAAGGCTAAAATGTACATTAGGCTGGAAGCCATGAAAACAAACATGTCACACAATTACACCATAACAAGTACAGCTGCTGACCTACTGACCATCACATAAATTATGGATGAATATAAACAGCATCTGGCATGTATATGAGTATTGGTCGTGACCGTAAGTTCTCATGAGTCAACGCATTTCTCTGCTCCGCTTCCTATGGCCGAGGACGTGCTTTGACTCAGTTATCTCAGCTATGGTTCTTTAAAGCTTATGTGAAGGTGGCACGCAATATGGATGAGTCAGAAAAACTTTGTGATGAGTGGGAAAAACAGCGTTCAGCAATCTATGGCCAAGCTGTGTGGGATTTCTTGCAGGTCCCTAAACCATTTCAGAGTGAGCTACCTCCCAAGCCAGCTTCCGAGAACTTCCACAAGTGTTACAAGGATTTCAACTCACTTTTGATGTCCTTGTGGTTTTGTTGGGTGCCCGGTTCCCCGCTGTTGGAACCACAGTGTGCAGCAGGGGACAAGGCATATGATTTAGGTTAAGCCAGCAAACCATAGCTTTTCATAAAAGCAAAGAACTCATCTCCTGTTGGATAGGTCAGTATTAATCATCTTCTTTGCAGGGTGCTTTAAAATCTATATATACAGTATCTGCCTGTATTTCTCAGCATTGTGGACACCATTGATCCTGACCAAATCTCCAACTCTATTTGCAGAAATGCAGCCCCCAAACTTAAGGAACCTCCAACATGCTTCACAGTTGCCTGCAGACACTCATTATTGTACCGCTCTCCAGCCCTTCGGTGAACAAACTGCCTCCTGCTACAGCCAAATATTTGAGTCAAAGTTTGACTCAACAGTAACCTGCTGTCATTTTCTGCACCCCAGTTCCTATGTTTTAATGCATAGTCGAGATGCTTAGCCTTGTTTCTACATCAGAGGTATGCCCTTTTGGATGCAGTTCTTCCATGAAAGCCACTTCTCTGTAGAGTAGGGTGTACCTGGGTCCTACTGGTTTCCACCAGTTCTGTGCTGATGGTAGTGCTGGACATTTTCTAATGTCGAAGGGAAGTAAGCATGATGTGTCTTTCATCTGCTGCATTAAGTTTCCTTGGCCTACCACTGCGTCTGCGGTCCTTAAAGTTGCCCATTTCTTTGTGCTTCTTCAAAAGAGCTTGAACAGCACTTCTTGAAACCCCAGTCTGTTTGAAATCTTTGCCTGGGAGAGACCTTGCTGATGCAGTATAACTACCTTGTGTCTTCTTGTTGCTGTGCTCAGTCTTGCCATGGTGTATGACCTGTGACATGAAACCGTCTTCCACAATCTCACCTTAGTAGCAGAGTTTGACTGTTCCTCACCTAGTTTTAAGCCCCCTACACAGCTGTTTCTGTTTCAATCAACCTGCATATGATATTGATGATCATTAGCACCTGCTTGGTATAATGGGTTAATCATACACCTAACTCTAATCCTGCAAAATCCCTGACTTTGTGCAAGTGTACAAAGTGTGCAAGTGTAAGAACTAATGCTGGGTTGAAGCCAAAGGGTAGTCACACCAAATGCTGATTTTATTTAGATGTTTCTTCACTCGTTTTTCATTTTGTAAATTGATAAAAATAAACAATTAAAAAATATATTTCTAAAAGCATTTTTACTTTAAAGCGTTTCTTTATATGCAACCCATATGCTCTTGCAACCTTTTGTGGTGTTTGGTTAATCCTTGTTGCTCATTTCCCTTGAGTTTATTCCCCCATCTGTCTCCTCAGGTGGAGCATGAAGAGGACCCGGATTTCTGTGATATCAGCCTGCAGGCAATGTTGGTGAGTCTGATATCAGCTGGCTCTGAGACCACTGCTTCCACCCTGAAATTCTGCGTGGTCTTCTTGGCCCACTATCCTGATGCCCAGGGTAAGATCATATTAAAAATAATAATAATAATCTTTTTTTTTTTATATAGGCGCCATTCAGAACACCCAAGGTCACCTTACAAGAATAGCAACAGAACAACAATAAATAAATAAATAAAATAAATATACATTTCATGAACATTAACTACTTGACCCCCGGAAGATTTAGCCACCTTCATGACCAGGCCATTTTTTTGCAATACGGCACTGCGTTACTTTGACCCACAATTGCGTGGTCATGCAATGCTGTACCCTAATAAAATGTATGTAATTTTTTTCCCCACAAATAGAGCTTTCTTTTGGTGGTATTTGATCACCTCTGCGTTTTTTATTTTCTTGCGCTATGAACAAAAAAACATTGACAATTTTGAACATTTCGAATTTCTCCATAAATTTAGGCCAATTTGTATTCTACAACATATTTTTGGTAACAAAAAAAATCCTTTGCCCACCCATGATTGCCACCTATCAGTGCCCATCATTGCCGCCCATCAGTACCCATCAGTACTGCATGTCAGTGCAGCCTCATCAGTGCCGCCTATCAGTGCAGCCTCATCAGCGCACATCAGTAAAGGAGAAGAATTACATATTTACAATATTTTATTACAGAAAGTAAGAAAAAAAATTTTCAACATTTTCGGTACTTTTACATTTTTTTGCGAAAAATAAAAAGCCCCAACGGCGATTAAATACCACCAAAAGAAAGCTTTATCTGTCTCAAAAAAATTATACAAATTTCTTTCGGATACAGTGTTGCATGACCACGCAGTTGTTTTTCAAAGTGTGACAGCGTTGAAAGCTGAAAATTGACCTGGGCAGGAAGGGGGTAAAGGTGCCCCGGTCGGCAAGTCATTGTTCTTGCGAAATATGCTGACCGAGTAACATTGCTGGTGTGGGCTTGGAAGGATAGTGTACTGCTGAGGATGAAAAACTAAGTTTGGTCAGGGTGGATTATGTGCCAATGAGGAGAACCTCAGTTTTATCACTGTTTCATTTAAAGCGTTTGTTAACCCCCAAAAAAATGGATCCTGCTCCTTTCAAGCATGTTATATGACACAGTGCTTGTCATTTGCCCCCCTTTAACAACTAAAAAACCTGGTTGATCCTGCCAGTTTCTCCCCACCCTTCTGTAAACTGACCACGGTGTATCATGGCTGCTGATACCAGACACCATGGTCAGTTTACATGCCTCTGTCATCAGCAACCTGCTATCTGCTCTCCACTCTGCTCCTGTGTCCTCCTCCCCCCTCCCCTCTCTGTCTGTGTGTGAGCCGCCCCTCCCCCCTTCTGTTTCTCTCATAACACTGACCTGTATACACCATCAGCACTGCCTCCTATTGCAGTGCCCCCCTCTGTGTGTGATTTATAAATATAAATGCTGTAAATACCTCATTTAAGAGCCAAGATTGCGATCACATGACCAGCCAGCTCTCTCCTCCTCTCCTCCTCCCCTCCCAGACTGACATCAGCAAAGAAATCTCAGCCCCGCCCCCTGCATCTCTCAGAGGAGGAAAGGAGAAAGCTGGCCAGTCACGTGATCGCAATCTCGGCAGTGAAATGTGAGGTATTTTCAGCATTTATTTTTATAAATCACACACAGAGGGGGATACTACATTAGGAGGCAGTGCTGATGGTGTATACAGGTTAGTGTTATGAGAGAAGCAGGAGGGGCGGCTCACACACAGACAGAGAGGGGAGGGGGGAGGAGGTAGCAGGCTGCTGATGACAGAGGCACGTAAACTGACCACGGTGTCTGGTATCAGCAGCCATGATACATCGTGGTCAGTTTACAGAGGGGTGGGGAGAAACTGGCAGAATCAGCAAGGTTTTTTAGGTGTTAAAGGGGGCCAAATGACAAGCACTGTGTCATATAACATGAGTGGCTTAACAACCACTTTAAGATCCATAATAACCATAGCAGAATGCAGAACAATAATATTCAACCCTTGTCCACTTCATCCAACACTACATCACAAAACAAATAATAATTGACAAATTGATTTTGCTTGACCTAGTAGGTGCTCTGAAAAGAAATTTAGGTGAAGAACGATCGCCATAAAAAAAAAAAAAAAACTTTATTCATTTCTACATGTTTCATGGAACCCATAGACCACATCCCCCTTTTGAACACCAAATGTCTCTTCTGAGCACCTCTTTAGAATAACAAAATCCCAAGACCCTCTCTGGCCAACGACTGCAGTGTGCTGCAGGAGAAAGCTGATTGTTTGATGGCTTCATGGAGATAAATGATGGAGCTGTGAGTGTTGCCAAGTACTGGACAACTGAATAGGGTGGGAGGTACTTGTACTGTCTATAGTTATTCAATAATCACCCAACATCACGCCTCCCACCTTTTTGAGATGGAAACGAGGGACACCTATTAGCAAAAGTATGTAGGCATAGGACACACCCCCTGCCACGCCCCCTTAACCACTTCAGCCCCGGAAGGTCCCCCCCCCCCCCCCCCTTCCTGACCAGAGCACTTTTTGCGAATCGGCACTGCGTCATTTTAACCAACGATTGCGCGGACGTGCGACGTTGTACCCAAACAAAATTGACGTCCTTTTTTCCCCACAAATAGAGATTTCTTTTGGTGGTATTTGATCACCTCTGCGGTTTTTATTTTTTTGCGCTATAAACAAAAAAAAGCGACAATTTTGAAAAAACGCATTATTTTTTACTTTTTGCTATAATAAACATCCCCCAAAAATATATAAAAACAATTTTTTTCCTCATTTTAGGCCGATATGTATTCTTTTACATATTTTTGTTAAAAAAAAATCACAATAAGTGATATATTTGGTAAAACAAAAAACGCAATAAGCGTTTATTGATTGGTTCGCGCAAAAGTTATAGCATCTACCAAATAGGGGATAGTTTTATGGCATTTTTATTATTATTATATTATTTTTATTATTTATTTATTTTATGTTTTATTTATTTATTTATTATTATTTATTTATTATTTTATTATTATTATTATATATTTTTTTTTTTTTATTAGTAATGGCGGTGATCTACGTTTTTTATCATGACATTATGGCGAACACATCGGACACTTTTGGCACTATTTTGGGACCATTGGCATTTATACAGCGATCAGTGCTATAAAAATGCACTGATTACAGTGTAAATGACACTGGCAGGGATGGGGTTAAACACTAGGGGGCGATCAAGGGGTTAACTGTGTCCTAGGGAGCGATTCTAACTGTGGGGGGAGGGGCTACCACTCACATGCCATCGATCACTGCTCCCGATCACAGGGAGCAGTAGATCTCTGTCATGACACAAGGCAGAACGGGGGAAATGCCTTGTTTAAATAGGCACCTCCCCATTCTACCTCTTCACAAAACAATCGCGGGCCGCTGGAGAACATCGAGTTCCCGGGAGCCGCGTGCATGCCTGAAAGGCGGCAAATTTAAAGGGACGTGCCCGTACGCCCATTTGCCTGCCTGTGCCATTATGGCGACGTAAATCTGCGTGCGGCAGTCGGCAAGCGGAGAATTCTACAAAAAAAAGATTAGTTAAACCCACATGTGCTTTATTTTACCACTACTATTCGTTTATATCGGCTTTTTAAATTGACAAACGCAGCAATTTAGAAATCGGATGAAAGGTTTAGCACTGGGTTTAGCACTTTTTGAAAGATAAAAAGTGCAGTTTATATACGACTATACAGATCAGACCAAAATGAGGGACAAATGAGGAGGAAAGAGGGGCGGAGGGAATTTGTTTGAAATCCGGGACAGTCCCTCGAAATCCGGGACGGTCCCTTCGAAATCCGGGACAGTCCCTCGAAATCCGGGACGGTTGGGAGCTATGCGGACCTTAGAATATTGTGCTCACCTTCTCTTTCCGCACTCCAACTAGTACTGGATAGTATAGGCCAACTGACTACATGCTGGAAGCACTCATTCTGATTGTCTGTCAGTTAACACAGACGTTTTAGGAAGTCACAGGTAACTCCTTTCACATTTCAGCGAAAGTCCAACAGGAAATCGATGAGGTGACCCAGTCACTGCGCCCACCTACGATCGAAGACAGACTACAACTGCCGTACACCAACGCCGTCATCCATGAAATACAGAGGGTTCTAGACCTGGCTCCAACGGCTGTCTTCCACGCCGTGACCAAAGACGTTCAATTCTATGGATACAACATCCCAAAGGTATTTGGCTATGATACGTCAGACTGTGCTTGTGCCAGACTGTACAGATATACACTCACCGGCCACTTTATTAGGTACACCTGTTCAATGGCTTGGTAACACAAATTGCTAATCAGCCAATCACATGGCAGCAACACAATGCATTTAGGCATCTAGACGTGGTGAAGACGACTTGCTGAAGTTCAAACCGAGCATCAGAATGGGGGAGAAAAGGGGATTTAAGTGACTTTGAACGTGGCATGGTTGTTGGTGCCAGACAGGCTGGTCTGAGTGTTTGAAAAACTGCTGATCTCCTGGGATGTCTTGTACTGGATATGGCTAGCTACCATTTGGATGTCATACAGCTTGTTCATTATGAGTTTGTCTCATTTAATATTTTCCTTGGCAGAATGTAATATACTGCAGTATAGCAGATCGGGCTGCCACCTTTTCTTCAAGCCAAACCCCAACACTTTAGCAGCACATGACAATTTTTTTTATTTTACTTTTTTTTTAAGGGGGAAGGCTGTGGAACTCTGATGTAAGGGGGTTTCACCAAAGCCCCCCACTTACATCAGAATTGTCAGCATTCCCCCTTAAATAAGGGTTCACAAAGCCCCCCTTACATCAGAGTACATAGAGCACCCCTTACATCAGAGTACACAGAGCATCCCTTATATCAGAGTCCACAGAGCACCCCTTACATCAGAGTCCATAGAGCACCCCTTAAATCAGAGTCCACAGAGCGCCCCTTACATCAGAGTCCACAAAGCACCCCTTGCATCTGAGTCCACAGAGCACCCCTTACATCAGAGTCCACAGAGCGCCCCTTACATCAGAGTCCACAGAGCACCCCTTACATCAGAGTCCACAAAGCACCCCTTGCATCTGAGTCCACAGAGCACCCCTTACATCTGAGTACACAGAGCACCCCTTACATCTGAGTCCAAAGAGCACCCCTTACATCAGAGTCCACAGGGCACCCCTTACATCAGAGTCCACAGAGCATCCCTTACATCAGAGTCCACAGAGCGCCCCTTACATCAGAGTCCACAGAGCGCCCCTTACATCAGAGTCCACAGAGCACCCAAGGAGCTTGAATCCTGGACACATGAATCAAAACCCGGACTGTCCCGGATGGGTGGCAACCCTTATAGCAGAGTATAGAAAACCCAACAAGAAACATTTCTCTATTTCTGCCTGGGCACCTACATGCTTCCTATTCCCGCCTTGTAATTTTACTCGTCTACATTTGTCCGACATTCACTTTCACATTTAAAAGTTGCATTCGAGTATTCTGCTTGTTACAGGCTCCGGCATGATTTATTCGGCACTGAGCCTGTATGATGTGATTGTACTCATGCGTAGCTCCCAACTGTCCCTGATTTCGAGGGACTGTCCCTGATTTGGAGAAATGTCCCTCTGTCCCTCCTTCCTCCTCATTTGTCCCTCATTTTGGTCTGATCTATAGAGTTGTATATAAAATGCACTTTAGGTGTTTCCCAGAGCTAAACCTTTCATCCTTTTTCTAAATTGCTGCATTTGTAAATTTTAAAAGCCAATATAAAGGAATAGTAGTGGTAAAAAAGCACTTGTGGATTTAATTAACCTTTTTTGGGGGGGTTAATTCTCCTTTAAGGGGGTGTGGCAGGAAGCGTGTCCTATGCCAACATACATTTGCTAGTAGGTGTCCCTCATTCCCATCTCAAAATGTTGGGAAGTATGCTCATGTATAACGGGGACTCTCTCTCTTCTCTAACAGGGCACCATCATCATCCCATTCCTGACGTCGGTGCTTAATGACCCCTCCCAGTGGGAGACACCGGAACGGTTCAACCCCGGACACTTCCTGGATGAGGAGGGCCAGTTCCGCAATCGGGTGGCCTTCATGCCATTCTCAGCCGGTGAGAAATCCACAACATTATTCTGTCAGTGCCAGGCTTGGGTGAAGTGAACCATTTTTTTTACCATATTAATTGTAAATCTATCACACAAGGCTCTGCTGGTCTGGCTTCTAAGAGGGTTCCCGAAAAAGACCCCGTCACCTTGCCCATTTAGGGCAAATAAAGACCCCCCACCACTTTAAACTGCCACCTCACACCACCTTCACAGGTACGCTCCCTTGCCTATCCTTCATCTGGCATAGCTAATGCAGGTCCCCATAACCTGGAAGCATCGGGTAATTGTGGTGGCAGCCAAGAGAAGAAGAAGAAGAACGAGCGGCAAGGGGAGGACTGTGACGGTAAGCGTAGGGATTGTTGGAAGGCGGGCTTTGAAAAAGATCCTGTCACATTGCCCTGAATGAGGAAGGGGCCAGGGCTGAATACTTCAGTCAAAACTGTAAAATTAGCTCTAAAATTCATAGGTAGAGAAGCCAACCCAGGTCTTCTGCTTCTCATCCAGGGACTGTACTGTAATGCACCAAGAAACTTGCACCAGGAAATCCCTTTGTTGCCTGTAATCCTTTTTTTCTACATTTTCCCAGAGAAAAGATCAATCGTTTTTTTTTTGGGGGGGGGGGAAAGGAGACAATCTTGAAAGTCTTATATCGGGGCTTGACACATTTGCTTTGAATCTAGGAACCAGCTAAAAAAGTTGTTTTTTTTTAACTAACAAAGCTTTATTTTCAACGCCGAAGAGCACAGGTTGGGGGCCTGGAGAGCACGGGAGGACGGAGAGAACTGGGGGGGGGGGGGAGCACGGGGTGGAGAGCACTGGGGGGGGAGCGGAGAGCACAGGGGGTCCAGAGAACACTGGGGAAAAAAATACACTTTTTTAAATTTTAATACAACAAAAAACACAATACATAACCCAATTTTTTTGTAACACCGAGTGAATAGATACCAAACATGTCACTCTCTAAAATTGTGCATGCCTGTGCAACAGTGACAAACAACGTAAATTTTACTGTCCATAGGCAACGCTTTAAAAGCCTTTACAGGTTACCACTTTAGATTTACAGAGGAGGTCTGTTGCTAGAATTTCTGCCCATGATCTTATGTTTATGGTGATATAAACATGCGTGGGACGATCGCTGTTTGCGGGACCAAAGCGCACATTCGCCTTTGCACGCAAGCACGGGAGAATGGGGGCACTTTAAATTATTATTTTTTTAACAATAATATTATAAATATTGTATATATTTTTTACATTGTTGCTTTCATTTTCATTTTATTACTTTTATTGCTGTCACAAGAAATGTAAACATGCTTGTTGACAGCAATAGGCAAGTGACAGGTCCTCTTTATGGTGAGATCTGAGGTCTATAAGACCCCCAAATCCCTCCTCTGTCCTTAAAAGCATTCAAAACACCAAGATCTGTGTTTCTGATTGCTTTTGATTTTATATGGCAACGATGGTTTCCGAGTAAACCGGAAGTGATGTCATGACGTCGCTTCCGGGTTACTATTACAAACAGCTGATGGGACGGGAGAACCCGAGAGAACCGGGGAAGGCGGTACAAGGGAATGTCCCCTCTCGCTGCTTGTAATAGCAATCGAGTGGCTGGTGAGCTGTTGTTCTGATTGCTATTACAAGAGGGCCAACTGTCGGCTCTAAAAAAACCTATACTGGGGTAATGCGTACAGCTGCAGGCATCATCCCCCAGTATTACCACTGAAAGTCCAGTGAAGTATGGGTACGTCGCTGGACGCAGGTCCGCTGCTACCACTAGGCAAACTAGGCAGCCGCCTAGGGCGCACTGTTGCCTAGGGCGCCCAGGCACTGGTGTTCCTACCCTCTTCTCTCTGCAGCAAGCAACTAAGTCTCAGCATCAGCAGGCAGCCGCCGCTCTGTTCGCACATAGTGTCAAAGGTGCAGCTGCGGCAGAGGACTGTGTCTGTGTCCCGACTCCCGAATGAATGGAAGCAAGAAAACATTTATTGATGGGCACTGGTAGGCTGCATTGATGGGCGCTGGTGAGGCTGCATTGATGGGCGCTGGTGAGGCTGCATTTGATGGGCGCTGGTGAGGCTGCATTTGATGGGTGCTGGTGAGGCTGCATTTGATGGGTGCTGGTGAGGCTGCATTTGATGGGCGCTTCATTAAAAAGGTGGGGTGTACATGGGCAGGGCAAAGGGGGTGGAGTCAGGGGTGGAGCCAGGGGGGACGGCAAAATTAGGTTTCGCCTAGGGTGTCAAAAATCCTTGCACCAGCCCTGGCTGGACGGGAAGTGGTTAAGCACTGATGAAGATACAGACTCTGGTCCCTTTAAGCACTGATAACGTCACCATAATTGGCTCTGTGATATTCGCAGGCAACACTGTCCCTCTTTAGTCAACATGTAATGTGGATTTGGCAAGTAGCCTCTCACCCACCTCTTGTGTTGGTAGATGGTCTCCCTCTGTACAGTCGGTGAAACGCAGTGTCTGTATCATCTTCAGCGTATCATCATCATCAGTGTCTGTAGCGTCCTTCCCCCTTGATCAAGCAGCATGTTCCACCAACATCTGTGGGTCTCTCCAATGTCCACAGATATCTGTACCTCTTTCCCTCTCGAGTGCCGCTGTGAGTCGTCTTCCAGCAGCCAAACATGCACATAGTCCTCTCAGAAACAACCTCCCTACTTCTTCTCTTCAGCCCAGGAAAGCTGCAGGGAACCACCTCTTTTCTTTGCCCCTATGTCTTGGGGGATTTGCATTCACACTTTTGCTTCCAGCCAGTGTTAATTTTGTTTGTTTGAAAACATTTGTCAAAATTTTCGGCAGCGGCCTTTTTACAGTGACAAAAACTAAATGAAAAGTACACCACATTTTCGTCCACCGACGAAAACTATGACGAAAATCAATTTTGTTTTCGTTGACGAACGAAAACGAAATGAAAATCTATGGGAGGGACATTTACCCTCGTGAACTTCTGGTTTCCACAGAGCTCCGCCTGTGTACAGCCCATGAGTGTTCCTGCTTCCAGCAAGCAAATGAGTCTGTAGCATGCTTACTACTTAGCAGTTAGCACTGTGCAGCATTCCAAGCCTCCTCAGATGACCGTCCAGAGCAGCACTGTGCATTACAAGCCTCCCAACAAGAGTCTCAACTCATGACCATCCAAAGCAAAGTACAGAGAGTGTGTACATTACAGGCCTCCCCTCAGACCACTCTGCAGAGCACTCTGTGTGCATTACAGGCCTCCTCTGACCACCAGCATCCAGAGCACTGTGTGCATTACAGGCCTCCCAGACCACCATCCCAGAGTGTTTTGCATTACAGGCCTCCCCTCAGACCACCATCCAGAGCACTGTGCAGCATTACAGGCCTCTCATATCACCATCCAGAGCACTGTGCAGCATTACAGGCTTCTCATATCACCATCCAGAGCACTGTGCAGCATTACAGGCCTCCTCAGACCACCGTACAGAGCACTGTGCATTACAGGCCTCCTCTGACCACCGGCCAGAGCACTGTGTAGCATTACAACCACTGTCCAGAGCACTGTGCAGCATTACAGGCCTCTCAGACCACCGTCCAGAGCACTGTGCAGCATTACAGGTCTCCTCAGACTATTGTCCAGAGCACTGTGCAGAATTACAGGCTTCTCATACCACCTTCCAGAACACTGTGCAGCATTACAGTTCTCCTCAGACTACTGTCCAGAGCACTGTGCAGCATTACAGGCCTCCTCAGACCACTGTGCAGCATTACAGGCCTTCTCAGACCACCGTCCAGAGCACTGTGCATTGCAGGACTCAGGCCACCATACAGAGCACTGTGCATTGCAGGCCTCAGACCACCATCCAGAGCACTGTGTAGCATTGCAGGCCCCCTCAGACAACTGTCCAGATCACTGTGCATAACAGACCTACTCAGACCGCCATTCAGAGCACTTTGTAGCATTGCAGACCTCCTCAGACAACCATCCAGAGCACTGTGCAGCATTACAGGCCTCCTCAGACGGTAGTTTGAACATTAATACTATAAATAATAACTTGATAATAGACTTTTTTACTCCAGCAGTATATAATGAGTTTTGAAATTGTAGAGGAACGCTTACATAACGCATTACAATTTAACTAAACCCATTTGATTTTATACAACTAAATACGACTAAAACAATTGCAGTTTACTAAAATGCGACTAAAACTAAAATGGCATTTTAGTTTAAATGACTAAAACTAAATGGAGCTTTGCTGCCAAAATGAACACTGCTTCCAGCTTACCAAGCTAGCTCAGTCTATCAAAACTACACCTCCCATAATCCTTCCAGTCTGCATGATGTGGGCATCCTTATTCGGTAGAAGGCAGACCTGCCTGAACCGTGCCTGTGCAAAGTCCTCTTCTACAACAAAGACACAAAAGTTGTTTTCCTGCCAGAGCTGCAGATTGGGCTACATGCATTATATACAGATTTTGACTAAACAAATCTATTGACCCCACTCTCATTAATAAAGCCTTCTGCTTGGTTGTGTACACCCAAACACTTTTTGGATCCACAAAACACTTGACAATATACGATGCTTATGCTACTTATTTGCAAATATTGCTAAACATTACTCTAGTGCGTTTAACATAGCAGTTTGCTTGGAGGGATTGATAGGTCTGTCTCATGTGCAAATTTTCCTCATCTTTTCTACAGGAAAGCGAGTTTGTGCCGGAGAGAATTTGGCCCGAATGGAGCTCTTCATTCTCCTCTCTGCTCTGCTTCAGAAATTCACCTTCAAGCTGCCCCCGGGAGCTGAGCGTCGGGACTCCAAATGGCTGAATGCCAATAAACGTGACATTATCGGTAATGCCCAGCTGTGTTTCGTGCCCCGAGCATTACCCACCAAGTAACCTGTATCATCAGGAGTTTCTGTAGGGGAAATCCTTAGAATACAAACTGTGAATGGTGTGATATATCTGTCAAGCTTATCAATAATTCAGGCAAATATGGAGAGAAAGAGAGAAGGAAAGTATAGGTTGTATACATGTAATAAAAAGTTTAGTTTTACTAGCCTTGATAAACTAAGGTTTGTCCAGGGGTCATGGGGGTTTCCTTGAGTAGAGAGCATTGGCATTTGATCTTTCAGTTGATTGGCACCTGCATTGTTGTGGTGGCATCATTGTCCCTTGGCAGAGCTAATGGCATGGCTCCAGTGGAACCTCTCCCCTCATCTTTCTGGTACCACTTGTAACCACTGGTACCCGCTGATACCAATGAACACTGGTTACCACTGATACCAACGACATTTTTAGCTGTCTTTAGAGGAAATTCTTCCCACTGATCACCTATGTAATGGGGCCTTCCCACTGACCAGTAATGTAAGAAGGGTAATTCTTCCCACTGCTATTCATTCAGGACAACCCTTTTCTATTTCCCACTTCTCCACTGACCACTAATGTAAGGGGGACCCATCTGCAAAGACCACCAATGTATAGGGCACACCTCTCCACTGACAACCAATGTAAGGGGACCCTTCTACAATGATCACCCAATGTATAGGTCACACTTCTCCACTGACCACTAATGTGAGGGGGTCCTTCTCCAAAGACCACCAATGTATAGGGGACACTTCTTCAAAGACCACTAATGTAAGGGGGCCCTTCTAAAATGACCACCAAGTGTATTGGTGCATTCCAACGGGAAATACGTTTAAAAGAGCTAAAATTAAACCTGGGTGGCTAAACTCTAATGTAAAAATGGATATAAATTCAAAAGAAAAGTCCTTTAAAAAAATACAAGGCTGAGGGGTCATTGTCAGCATTCAAACAATACAAAGAATACAATAAGAAATGTAAGAGCACAATCAGGTCAGCTAGAATAGACCACAAAAGGCACTTAGCCAAGGAGAGTGAAAGCCCCCCCACAAAATTCTTTAAATATTTAAACAGTAAGAAAGTGAGGCCAGAACATATTGGCCCCGTAAAGAATGATGAAGAGAATTGTGTTACAAAAGACAAAGAGAAGGCAAAGGTTTTAAATGCATTCTTCTGCATTCACAAAGGAAACAGGAGTGTATAGTAATTAAGGCTGTAATAGTAACACGCCACAGAATGCACCCCCATTGCTAACAGAAGCCAGTATCAGAAATAGACTTAAAAAACTTAACACAAATAAGTCACCAGGATCAGATGGCTTGCATCCGAGGGTCCTTAACCACTTTGCGACCGGGTATCTTTTTTAGATGTGGTGTTCACAAGTTAAAAACTTTTTTTTTGCTAGAAAATTACTTAGAACCCCCAAACATTATACATTTTTTTTCCGAACACCCTAGAGAATAAAATGGCTGTCATTGCAAAACTTTCTGTCACACCGTATTTGCGCAGCGGTCTACAAGCGCACTTTTTTTTAAAAAAATACACTTTTTTGAATTAAAAAATAAGAAAACAGTAAAGTTAGCCCAATTTTTTTTATATTGTGAAAGATAATGTTACGCGGAGTAAATTAATACCAAACATGTCACGCTTCAAAATTGCGCCCGCTCGTGGAATGGCGACAAACTTTTACCCTTAAAAATCTCCATAGGCGACATTTAAAAAACTCTACCGGTTGCATGTTTCGCGTTACAGAGGAGGTCTGAGGCTAGAATTATTGCTCTCGCTCTACCGATCGCGGCGATACCTCCCAAGTGTGGTTTGAACTCCGTTTTCATATGCGGGCGCACTCACGTATGTGTTCGCTTCTGCACGCGAGCTTGGCGGGACGGGGCGCGTTTCAAATTTTATTTTTTTTTCTTATTTATTTTACCTTTTATTTTTTGTTTTTACACTGTTTAAAAAAAAAAAAAGTGTCACTTTTATTCCTATTACAAGGAATGTACACATCCCATGTAATAGAAAAAAAGCATGACAGGACCTCTTAAATGTAAGATCTGGGGTCAAAAAGTCCTCAGATCTCATATTTACACTAAAATGTAATAAAAATAAAATGGCCCTTTAAGAGCGTTCTGACGTCGCTTCCGCCCTGCAGTGTCATGGAGACGGGTGGGGGCTATCCTCCCCTCACTCGTCTCCATGTACAGCTAGGGAACTGACCCGATCACCTACGCCGCTGCCGACGGCTCCAGTAAGCGGCGGAGGGCACCGGATCGCAGCGGGAGAGAGGGGAGCCCCTCTCCCGCTGCCGATAAAAGTGATCTCGTGGCGAATCCGCTGCAGAGACCACTTTTATCCTGTAGGCGGACCGCCGGCTGAACACGGGGATACCAGGGTTATGGCAGCTAGCTGCTGCCATAACAACGATATCCTCCTTCAAAATAGGGACATACATCGGCGTGTGGCGGTCCGGAAGTGGTTAAGGAACTCAGCCAGGAGATAGCTAGACCATTGTTCTTAATTTTATGGACAGTTTACTGAAATGGTACCAGCTGAGTGGAGAAAAGCCAACATGGTGCCAATATTTAAAAAAGGGCCTGAGATATATCCCTGGAAACTACAGACTAGTCAACCTAACATCGATAGTATGTAAGCTAATGGAGGGGGTGGCTAAGGGACTACAGTATATCCAAGATTTTTGTAATAAAAATGGTATTATTAGTGATAATCCGCCCAGATTCATGAAGAATCGTTCTTGCCAGAACAATCTATTGACGTTCTATGAAGAAGTGAGCTGCCATCTAGATAAAAGGAAGGCCTGTGGATGGCATTTGATACAGTACCCCACAAATGTTTATTTTACAAACTGAGGTCCGTCGGCATGGACCATAGGGTGAGTACCTGGATTGAAAACTTTCTACAGGGGCGGGTCCAAAGGGTGGTGATAAATAGCGAGTACTCAGAGTGGTCCCGGGTGGTTAGTGGGGGTCCCCCAAGGATCTCTCCTGGGACCAATTATTTTTAATTTATTCATAAACGATGTAGAGGATTGTGTGCAAGATGTTGATTGTGATCATTTTGTGCATGTGGACTTCTTCAATTTTTAATTTCAATTTGTGTATTTGTTACCAAATAAACATATTTTATCAGATAATTGTTACAGTGCAAACCGAGGAAGGAAAAGGGGACAGGAAGAACCTGTTGTGCCATGGAATGTTTTTGGTGGACTTAAAAAGAAAATGTATGTCTGAATAACATGCAAAACTGATTGGTAACAGATTATATACAGTAATGTTAGTTGTCGACCTATCACAATGCTAATGCCACCAGCAGGAAGAGACCTCAGGGACCAGGATGTGCAGAGTATGGAGTTACTGAAAAGCTACATAGAAGGAAAAAGCAGACACAACCCTGCAACACACACTCACATACACTCACCGGCCACTTACATACATAGGAGGTAAGGATGAATAAAGACAGCACTCCATCCAGTTCACTATATTAGGTACACCTTGCTAGTATCGGGTTGGACCCCTTTTCTTCATTCTTGGTGGCATAGATTCAACAAGGTGTTGGAAACATTCCTCCGAGATTTTGCTCCATAGTGACATTATAACTGTAGCAAGGTCCCAGGCCTCCTTCGGTCTAATGAGAACCTCCAGGGCCAGAGATAGTTCACCTCCTTCTGTATATGGTGAGTTGTGAGGCATGATGGGTGTAAAGTAATTAATGTTATTGGGCGTCGGACACTTCTTGAATGCAAAAGAGTTTATTTCTTAACTTTTTGGGGGAGAGAGGGTTAGGGCCAGGACACCCTTTGTTCTACTGTATGTTCTTACGTGTAGTGGAATCACAAAAAAGCTTGACTTGACTTGACTTGACTTAGGTAGTTGCAAGTTCAATTGGCAGGCTCCCAGACTTCAACAGGAGGACAGCCATGCAGGAAAAGGCCTCCAGAAAGAAGCCACATCTGCATGTCCAGGAATGCTGTCTCCTATGGCAACAGTCTTTAACAGTTCCTAACACAAAACGTAACAGTTCTTTCACTTCCACTACAATCACTCCTTGTAGTTCTTCAGCCCCCTGAGCTCCCGGTCTCCCACTAGACCCGCTGATTAACTGCCACTGAATCCCAGGAGCTCCTCCAATCTTCACGGTGGTATCTTCCTCAAGCGTCACCCCCGCTTCTCTGCTGGGTCCCTAGCTTGGCACCCAAGATACTTCTCAAGCTTCACCCCACTGGCCTGCTCAGTCCCTGGCTTGACACACATGGCTGCTCTGCAAGTGCCACCTCCGCTGGTTGGGTCCCTGGCTTGATATCCACTGAAGTTTCCTGATTCCTCACCGTCCCCGGTTGGTGAGAAGACTGCTCCGGTACTTGCTTCAGTTACTCACTGCGGTCCCTGGTAATAAGGCTTACTTACTGGCGACAGCTTCCCCTCTACCTCCGACCACAACAGGTTCTCTGGCAGAACCGTCACTTCTGGTTGGACCGCAAGCCGCAATCCCAACCCTGCGATGCTTTCTTGCTTCTGGATAGGCCCTCAGACAGCCTAGAAGCCAGATGTGCCTGGGATAAGCCCAATCTCCAGCCTAGCAGCCCGGGGAATACAACACACGTCCACCCAGACAGCCGTCCAGGTGGCACAGAACCCCGATCACCTGACCCAACCCAAATATATAGGTTCTCCCAGCAGGCCAAGGGATTTAAGAAAACCCCTGCCCATTGGCTGGGAAACCCCACATACCCATAACCTGACCTTGCATTGCCCTTCTCATATCTAAAGCCACCAGGTACCCGGCCACCTAGCGGCAAAAGAGAAAAGTGCAGCAATTACAGACTTATGCCCCGTACACACGGTCGGACTTTGTTCGGAGATTCCGACAACAAAATCCTAGGATTTTTTCCGACGGATGTTGGCTCAAACTTGTATTGCCTACACACGATCACACAAAGTTGTCGGAAAATCCGATCATTCTGAACGCGGTGACGTAAAACATGTACGTCGGGACTATAAACGGGGCAGTGGCCAATAGCTTTCATCCCTTTATTTATTCTGAGCATGCGTGGCACTTTGTCCGTCGGATTTGTGTACACACGATCGGAATTTCCGACAACGGATTTTGTTGTCGGAAAATTTTATATCCTGCTCTCAAACTTTGTGTGTCGGAAAATCCGATGGAAAATGTCCGATGGAGTCCACACACGATTGGAATTTCCGACAACACGCTCCGATCTGACATTTTCCATCGGAAAATCCGACCGTGTGTACGGGGCATTAGAGTGAAATCAATTGATCCCTAACAATAGGCCAAGGTAGCTATACCTGGCAGGTAAATTTAGGAGCAACCCTGCCTAAACACCAGGGTGCTACATCACATCACACAGTTGCTGCAGATTTGTCGGCTGCACATCCATGACGCGAATTTCCCGTTCCACCACATCCCAAAGGTGCTCTATTGGATGAGATGTGGTGAGTGTGGAGGACATTGGAGTACAGGGACCTCATTGTCCAGTGGTGAGATGATTGGAGCTTTGTGACATGGTGCATTATCCTGCTGGAAGGAGCCATCAGAAGATGGGGACACTGTAGTCATAAAGGGGTGGACATGGTCAGCAACAATACTCAGGTAGGCCGCGGCGTTTAACCACTTCCCGCCCACCATATAGCAAAATGACGGGTACAAAGTGGTTGTATTATCCTGACTGGACTTTATATGATGTCCAGCAGGATAAGCCACTAGCACACAGTGCAATGATCGGTGGTGATCGGTGGTGTCAGTCTGACGCACCGCATCTCTGACCCTGGTAAAGAGCCTCTGACGTAGGCTCTTTACCATGTGATCAGCTGTGTCCAATCACAGCTGATCACAGTTTAAACAGGAAGAGCCGTTTACCGGATTTTCCTCTACTTGCACTGACATATGTGAGTAGAGGAGAGCCGATCGCCTGCTCTGCTGATGGGGGGGGGGGGCTCTGGGCTAATAATCAGCGCATTGATTATCAGTGCAGACCCATCGAGGATGCCCACTGGAGACCACCAGGTGAGCCCACTAGGGATGCCAATCAGTGCTCATTAGGATGGCACTCTGTGCCCATAAGTGATTGCCTGTCAGTGCCCACCAGTGCCACCTATGGGTGCCCATCAGTGCCACCTATGAGTGCCCATCAGTGCTGCCTATCAGTGCCCATCAGTGCTGCCTATCAGTGCCTCATCATCAGTGCCGCCTCATCAGTGCCAATCAGTACTGCCTCATCAGTGGAGAAAACCTACTTATTTACAAAATTTTGTAACAGAAAAGAAGAAAACCTTTTTTTTGTTTTCAAAATTTTCTGTCTTTTTTAAAAAAAGGAGCGTAAAAAAAAAACCCAATGGTAATCAAATACCACCAAAAAGCTCTATTTGTGGGGGAAAAAATGATAAAAACTTAGTTTGGGTACAGCGTCCCATGACCGCGCAATTGTCATTCATAATGCGACAGCGCTGAAAGCTGAAAATTGGACTGGGCAGGACGGGGGTGAAAGTGCCCGGATTGAAGTGGTTAAAGCATGCTCAATTGGTACTAAGGTGCCCAAAGTGTGCCAAGAAAATCTCCCCCCACACCATTACACCCCCACCACCAGCCTGAACCGGTGATACCCCATCCCCCACACCCTTACACCCCCACCACCAGCCTGAACCGGTGATACCCCATCCCCCACACAATTACACCCCCACCACCAGCCTGAACCGGTGATATCCCATCCCCCACACCATTACACCCCCACCACCAGCCTGAACCGGTGATATCCCATCCCCCACACCATTACACCCCCACCACCAGCCTGAACCGGTGATACCCCATCCCCCACATCATTACACCCCCACCACCAGCCTGAAACGGTGATACAAGGCAGGATGGATCCATGTGCCAAATTCTGACCCCACCATCTGAATGTCACAGCTGAAATCCAGACTCATCAGACCAGGCAACGTTTTTCCAACCTTCTCTTGTCCAATTTTAGTGATCCTGTGCCAATTGTAGCCTCAGTTTCCTGTTCTTAGCTGACAGGAGTGGCACCCGGGGTGGTCTTCTGCTGCTGTAGCCCATCTGCTTCAAGGTTCGATGTTTTGTGTGTTCAGAGACGGTATTCTGCATACTTTCGATGTAACGAGGGGTTATTTGAGTCACTGTTGCCTTTCTATCATCTGGAACCCGTGTATGCCCATTCTCCGCTGACCTCTGACATCAACGAGGCATTTTCCTCCACACAACTTCCGCTCACTGGATATTTTCTCTTTTTTGGACCATCCTCTGTAAACCACAGTTGTCAAACTGGCAGCCCTCCAGCTGTTGCGGAACTATAATTCCCATAAGGCATTGCAAGGCTGACAGTTACAAGCATGACTCCCCCAGGCAAAGGCATGATGGGACTTGTAGTTCCGCAACAGCTGGAGGGCCGCCACCCCTGCTGTAAACCAGAGAGATGGTTGTCCGTGAAAATCCCCAGTGTAGTAGTAGTGTCTGGACTTAGTGGGCATCATGGAGAATGTTCAGTTTCCAATATGTGTGATGGGAGTTCAGGGCTCAGAGTGAGGAGAGACTCATGAATGTGTTTGGTGCTGGTGGTGGCATCTCACTGGGGAAAGACCAAGGTGTGTGTGATGGAGGTGGGATATTACTGGGTAGGTCAGGTGACAGCTAACTAAAAACTGCCAGAAAAAAACATTGAGTTTCCTTCCAAAACTGTTTTTTATTTCTGTGAAAAGTTCTGTAAAACTGCAATACAATCACATAAACTGAGGTTACAATATGCTTTTACACATATCTCTTACAAATACATACAGTGCCTTGAAAAAGTATTCATACCCCTTGAAATTTTCCAGATTTTGTCATGTTACAACCAAAGACGTAAATATATTTTATTGGGATTTTATGTGATAGACCAATACAAAGTGGCTCATAATTGTGATGTGGAAGAAAAATGATAAATGGTTTTCCAAATGTTTTACAAATAAATATGTGAAAAGTGTGGGGGGGGGCATTTGTATGGCGCCCCCCGGAGTCAATACTTTGTAGAACCCCCTTTCTCTGCAATTACAGCTGTAAGTCTTTTTGGGGATGTCTCTACCAGCTTTGCACATCTAGAGAGGACATTTTTGCCCATTCTTCTTCTTTGCAAAATATCTCAAACTCTGTCAGATTGGATGGAGAGCATCTGTGAACATCAATATTCAAGTCTTGCCACAGATTCTCAATTGGATTTAGGTCTGGACTTTGACATTCTAACACATGAATATGCTTTGATCTAAACCATTCCATTGTAGCTCTGGCTGGATGTTTCGGGTCGTTGTCCTGCTGGAAGGTGAACCTCCGCCCCAGTCTCAAGTCTTTTGCAGACTAACAGGTTTTCTTCTATGATTGTCCTGTATTTGTCTCCATCCATCTTCCCATCAACTCTGACCAGCTTCCCTGTCCCTGCTGAAGAAAAGCATCCCCACCACATGATGCTGCCACCACCATGTTTCACAGTATGGATGGTGTGTTCAGGGTGATGTGCAGTGTTAATTTTCCCCCACACATAGCGTTTCACTTTTAGGCCAAAAAGTTCAATTTTGGTCTCATCTGACCAGAGCACCTTCTTCCACATGTTTGCTGTGTCCCCCACATGACTTCTCACAAACTGCAAACAGGACTTCTTATGGCTTTCTTTCACCAATGTCTTTCTTCTTGCTACTCTTCCATAAAGGGCAGATTTGTGGAGAACACGACTAATAGTTGTCCTGTGGACAGATTCTCCCACCTGAGCTGTGGATCTCTGAAGCTTCTCCAGAGTTACCATGGACCTCTTGGCTGCTTCTCTGATGAATGTTCTCCTTGCCCGGCCTGTCAGTTTAGGTGGACGACCATGTCTTGGTAGGTTTGCAGTTGTGCCATACTCTTTCCATTTTCGAATGATGGATTGAACAGAGCTCCGTGAGATGTTCAAAGCTTGGGATATTTTTTTATAACCTAACCCTGCTTTAAACTTCTCCACAATTTTATCCCTGACCTGTTTGGTGTGTTTCTTGGCCTTCATGATGCTGTTTGTTCACTAAGGTTCTCTAACAAACCTCTGAGGGCTTCACAGAACATCTGTATGAATACTGAGATACGTGACTGGCTTCTTCCTGGTCTGCGAGTTTGCTCCTGTACATGCCAACCACCAACCCCGTGCTCTCATTGACTACAGCACAACTTTGCCAGCAGGTCTTGGCCAATGATTTTGACCGGGACCCTGATCTTAGCAGGGACCTCTTAGCTGAATCTGAAACGCAGAGTTATGCTCATATGCAGCAGGGTGCAAGTACTAGCGCTGCACTACCTTTTAGTGGACTGACAAGCACCAGCGGCCTAGTACATCCTGGCCTTTTAGACACCAATGCAGCAGTATCTCATGGCAAAGTGGCAAGCACCAAAAAAGCAGTAGAAGCTGGTGATGTGGCTTGCACTAGTAGCAACCGCAGCCACCAAGAATTCGAGCACAGGCCATTAAAGCCCATAGTGTCCTTCCAGAGGTGCTTGCAAATCCCAAGTGGCTTCCCCCAGATTCAGCAGCACCCGTTATCCCCCCATTCAGAGCCCAGCCCTGGGTTCAGGTGGAAGCAGCGAATTTAACAACGCCTTTGTATTATTTTGAGCTGTTTTTTTAACTAGTTAGGGACCGAGTCTATTTTTCAGACTTGGTGTTTACAAGTTAAAATCATTTTATTTATTTTTTTGCTGGAAAATTACTTAGAACCCCCAAACATTATATATATTTTTTTCAGACACCCTCCATAGGCGACGTTTAAAAATGTCTACAGAGTTACAAAGGAGGACTAGTGCTAGAATTATTGCTCTCACTCTAATGATCATGAAGATACCTCACATGTGTGGTTTGAACACCATTTTCATATGCAGGCGTGACTTACGTATGCGTTCATAACACTGAGTTATTTCATTCTATTCTGGCATTGACATAGTCCGTATACTCAATACAGCGCGAGGGACAACACCACACTTACGTATGCGTTCGCTTCTGCACGTGAGGTCGGTGGAACGGGGCACTTTAAAAAAAACGTTTTTTTACTTATTTATTTTACTTTTTAAAAAAAAAAAAAATTGGGTCACTTTTATTCCAATTACAAGGAATGTAAACATCCATTGTAATGGGAAAAAAGCATGATAGGACCTCCTAAATGTGAGATCTGGGGTCAAAAAGACCTCAGATCTCACATTTACACTTAAATGCAATAAAAATAAATAAATAAATAAAATTCCCCTTTAAGACGATTGGGCAGAAGTGACGTTTGACATTGCTTTCGTCATCCAATGGTATGGAGCCGAGCTGGGGAGGCCATCTTTCCCTCACTCAGCATCCGGCCTCTCAGAGGAATGGACCGGATTGTCTCCGCCGCCACCGACGGCTCCGGTAGGCTGCAGAGGCGACCAGAGCGTGGCGGGAGGTGGCCCTCTCCCGCCCCCCGATAAAAGTGATCTTGACCACTTTTATCTGAAAGAGGACCGTCTGCCGTTGTAGAGGATACCGAGGTTATGGCAGCTATCTGCTGCCATAATAAAGGTATTCAACATCAAAGTACCGACGTACAACGACAGCAGGCGGTCCGCAAGTGGTACCAAGACCTCTACATTTTCATTGTGAACCAAACTAATCTTTATGCCAACAAGTACATCACTGCCAAACCAAATTCATAACTTGCCAGGCCATTTGAGTGGAAACCTATCACGGTTTCCAAACATAAATCTTTTTTGGGCCTATTGTGGTCATATTTGTCCATTCACCATATGCCCATGTTCTCTGTTGCAATGGTCAGGAAAAGATATGCATTTCAGTGACAATACCCCCTGTCGCCCTCGGGGGTGACCCTGACTATGGGTCAGCTCCACAAAATTGGGCCCCTCATAAACTACCTCCCTGAGAAATTTGCAGATGTGCATACGCCTCAACAACACATCTGTGTAGACGAGTCCCTCATACATTTTACTGGCAAGCTTGCGATAAAGCAATATCTCCCCAGAAAGCATTGCAGATATGTGGTCAAATGGTATAAGCTCTGTGAGAGGGCCACAGGCTATACGTACTGATTTTTTTTTTTTTGAGTATATGAGGGAAAAGGCAGCGATGTGGAGCCATCAGAATGCCCAGACTACATGAGGAGCAGTGGCAAGATAGTATAGGATTTGGTGTGACCCTTGTTCTGGAAGGGGTACCATTTGTACGTGGACAACTATTATGCCAGCGTGCCACTTTTTGGACACTTGTTTATTCTAGGAATTGGCTGCTGTGGCACCATATGATCTAATCATGTGTTTTTATATGACCTAATCGCAGGGGCTTCCCCCAACATCTCATTAACACCCAACTTAGAAAGGAGAAGAAAGCCTGCTTGCGGAATGAAGAACTACTCGTAGTGAAGTGGAAGGACAAAGAGGCTGAATTCATCCTATGTTCCATTCACCCAGACACGACAGTATAAATTCGCATGGTGTCTGGTGTAATTGAAAAGCCTCTCTGCATCCACAGCTATAATCTAAATATGGGAGGGGTAGACTTTAACAACCAAAATTTCAAGACGTATTTAGCCTCCCTCAGAACTAGACACTGGTACAAAAAAAAGTGTGTGTATATTTATTTCAATTGGCTCTTTACAATTCGTTTTGTATTAAAATTTCAGGAAGCGATCATCTCAGCCCTTCTGTATAAAAGGTGCTGTGGGCCAAAGCCAGAGTCCAGATGCAGTTAGCTGGCTGCATGAGAGATATTTTCTAGATGTCCTCCGACCTACTCCAGCTCAAAGGTCACCCAAAAAAGATGTGTCTGTAGTAAATGCGGAATAAGGCATAACACCCGTTTTTTTTTTGTCCCTCCAGTTCTGACCAACCTGGCCTCTGCCTCAAGGACTGATTCCAACGCTACCACACTGAAGTGAACTATTGGTCTAGGGCAGGGGTTCTCAACCTTTTTTCAATCAATGCACCCTTTAAAATTATGGACAATCTCAAGGCACCCTCTAAAATTATGAACAGTCTTGAGGCATCCCATTTTAAAAATGTAAAAAACTATTCTAATAGTTTTACATAATACATCAACATCCACACACGTAGGACATCCACTGTAATGCCCCGTACACACGGTCGGACTTTGTTCGGACATTCCGACAACAAAATCCTAGGATTTTTTCCGTTGGATGTTGGCTCAAACTTGTCTTGCATACACATGGTCACACAAAGTTGTCGGAAAATCCGATAGTTCTAAACGCGGTGACGTAAAACACGTACGTCGGGACTATAAACGGGGCAGTGGCCAATAGCTTTCATCTCTTTATTTATTCTGAGCATGCGTGGCACTTTGTCGGTCGGATTTGTGTACACACGATCGGAATTTCCGACAACGGATTTTGTTGTCGGAAAATTTTATCTCCTGCTGTCCAACTTTGTGTGTCGGAAAATCCGATGGAAAATGTCCGATGGAGCCCACACACGGTCGGAATTTCCGACAACACGCTCCGATCGGACATTTTCCATCGGAAAATCCGACCGTGTGTACGGGGCATTAGAGGTGATTTATTCTTCCAAATCCAATACACTTTTGCACACTGGTACTGACTAGTATTCCAATGTTTCTCTTCTCCCTCAGTGTTTCTCCATCACTCAGCTAATGTGACCCCAACACTGACATAGAGGGACACGGGAGGGTCATTGGTTGTTAGGTCACCAGTGGCTAGAAGGTCGTAATGGTGCATAATGAAAACCTTTATGCTTTGTTTAACTAAAAGGCATGCTTCATCCATCTGCTGGCTTGTATACAATTTTGGGGCAATTTTTAGTCATTTTGCCAAGGCACTCCTGAAGAAACCTCAAGGCACCCTGGCTGTAAAAGGCTGGTCTAGGGCGCGGCAATGCACAGGATAGGGGTCCACAAAATTCTGCACAAGAAAGATCTCTATAGATGTTAGATAGTCAGAAATTTTGTCTATCACATTTTGAGAGACCCTAGAAATGTTATGGTTCTGAAAAGTTGTTATTAAAAAAGTAAAAAAATAAATAAGATTAAAAAAAGTTGTTTTATTCAGTTAATGTTATTTCGTTACTGTGTGTTATTGTTAATGGTTTGCCTTGCAGGAACGCCAGTCAGCTGCAGCACTATTATTCTGACAGCAGCAAGGTGCTGCTGTCAGAATACATATGTCAGTCCTACAGCGCTGCAGGAGGAGATTTCTCATCCACAGATAAAAAAAAGAACACGTATGCCCAATCATTAAGAGCTTGGGGTGGTTAGTGGCCGGTAGTTCCTATGCTTCGGCATATACTTTTTTTCACTTTTTTCTGGCAGAGATTTCTTCATCCACATCAATAAATGTGAATGGAAAAATCTGTTCTTTTTTCGCAGTTGTCACTTTACTGAGACATTTCTCACATGTGCTATGGGTATATGTGGAATTACACCCCAAAACTCATTCTGCTACTTTTCCCAAATATAGGGATACCACATGTGAGAGACTTTTTGGGGGCCTAGCCGCATATGGGGGCCAAGAATCCAATGACCACCATCAGGGTTTCAAAGGGCATAACTTTACTTTATGTCCAATTTTTGGAAAGTAGACACCCCAAGGTACTTGATAAGAGACATTATGAGTATTTTGCAGATTTCATTTGTTGCCACAGGTTTTTGGAAGATAAAGAAATAAAACAAAAATGTATTTTTTATTTTATTTTTTCAGCTTTCAAAACCTTGTGACAAAAACTAAGATCTGCAAAATACTCACCATGGATCTTATCAAGTACCTTGGGGTGTCTACTTTCTAAAAAGGGGTCATGGGGGGGGGGGTTGAACTGTCCTTGCATTTTAGGGCATCCAAAACTATAATAGGTAGTTAGAAAGTGAAATGAGGAAATACGGTCTTTGAAACTTTGAAGATGGTCATTGGTTTTGGGCCCCCATACATGGCTAGGCTGGGGGAGAAGTATAAGAATGTGTTTTGGGGTATAACCCAACATATACCCATGGCATGTGTGAGAAATGTATCATTAAAATGTCAACGTTGGGTAAGAAACTTTTGGGTTTTTTTCATTCTCCAAAAACTTGTGGCACCAGTCAACAAGTACAATATAATATACACTTCTACGCAGTTAAACGGTATGTTCACAAATTCTAGAAGTCTGTTAGAGAAGATGGTTAGTAAAATTGAAGAACCAGAACTGCTGATACTTTTTTGGTGGAAAATTATTTTTATTTCTTTTAAACAAACACATACAGTAGTACAAAACTATTCCACACACTTCTTGATTCTACAATACAATGTACAAAAGGTATGCCCATAAGGGACACGTCTAAGATCTTCAAAGTAGACCTTTTCTGGGATGCCAGTTACAATTATCAAAACAAAAGCACAGCCAGGGTTGAGCCCCGCCGAGGTGGTATGAACAATCCATCGAACAACCATAAGTGCCCCCACCCAACACTGTGTAATACACCTTCATGGAAGATGAAATGAAGGATGCTACCTTTGATGTAACAATTAAAGGAACACGGCCATGGAGCCTGGGTAAGTCTAATGCCCTGTACACACGATGTGCTCATGTCTGCAGCCTCTGACCATCTCTTGTATCATGTCTGCAGTCTCTGAAGATCTTTTGTATTATGGCCGTACGGTCTTTGACCATCTCCTGTATCACATCTTTACAGTCTCTGACCATCTCTAGTATTATGTCCACACAGTCTCTGACCATATTTTGTATTATGTTTGCACAGCCTCTGACCATCTCTTGGATCATGTCTGCAGCCTCTGACCATCTCTTGGATCATATCCGCACAGTCTCTGACCATCTCTCTAGTATCATGTCTGCACAGTCTGTGACCATTTCATGTATTATGTCAACACAGTCTCTGACCATC
Organism: Lithobates clamitans; assembly: GCA_037952925.1. Taxonomy (NCBI): domain Eukaryota; kingdom Metazoa; phylum Chordata; class Amphibia; order Anura; family Ranidae; genus Lithobates; species Lithobates clamitans. The sequence continues at coordinate 2,621,005 of JBBGZY010001668.1, forward strand.
TCTAGTATGTCCACACAGTCTCTGACCATCTCCTGTATTATAGCCACACAGTCTTTGACCATCTCCTGTATCATATCTTTACAGATTCTGACCATCTCTAGTATTATGTCTGCACAATCTCTGACCATCTCTTGTAATATGTCAACACAGTCTCTGACCATCTCTCTAGTATTATGTCTGCACAATCTCTCAGGGCCGATCCTAGGGTCACTGGCGCCTGGGTGCAGAAATATTTCTGGCGCCCCCCACATGGGCGTGGTCATCTTACCAACTCCTCCGCTTTACAAATGTTTCTATGGCAACAACTCAAACACAGAGATGCTCCCCTAAGAAGTCTTTGTTACCATGGGATCCTCCCATGATCTTTTAACAATAAAAAAATACAGGAAGAGCGCACACTAATGAGACCTGGAGGGGGACTCTCTGATGCACACAGAGAGGGCTTCTGTTAGAGATTCTGTTAGAAAGAGGCCCCAGACATATTACAGGAGATGGTCAGAGACTGTAGTTATGATACAAGAGATGGTCAGAGACTGCAATCATAGAACAGGAGATGGTCAGAGACTGCAATCATAGAACAGGAGATGGTCAGAGACTGCAATCATAGAACAGGAGATGGTCAGAGACTGCAATCATAGAACAGGAGATGGTCAGAGACTGCAATCATAGAACAGGAGATGGTCAGAGACTGCAATCATAGAACAGGAGATGATCAGAGACTGCAGACATAATACAGGAGACGATCAGAGACCGCAGACATAGTACAGGAGATGATCAGAGACTGCAGTTCCTATGGATGTTAGTAGATAATGGCCGATCGGCCCTCTCACTTGACCCAGCGATGCAGCAACAAAGGTTCCTCTGATCAGGAGTCAGCTCACACTTAGTTGCCCATGGCGACTCCGCTGGGTAGCACTCAGATCTGTATTCCTGCAATGACTCCATTCCTTTCTCCGCCAGGGATGGTGCCAGGCTATGTGGCTTTCCCTCTGGTGGCGCAGGTCAGTGGGGTTCTCTCTCTGATGGTGTTCTCTCAGCACTGTCCTCTTCCTCTGGAGTCCTGGGTGTACTTCCCTGAAAGCTTTCCCGGGCTCCCGTCTCTCTCTCTCCCATTCAGCTGAGCATGCTGTGTGGGCTGCAGTTTCCGTGTTACAGTGGGGCTGCCAGTCCTCGGGACTACATGTCCCACAATCCTCTTTTTCTATTCTATTTCTTCCCTGGCTGATATGAAGGCGGGGGAAGATACATAGTGGGCATAGTGGGCAGCTGTGCCCAAAAAATCAAAACGCACAGCAAAAAGCACTGCAGAAACAGATCAAAAGCATACTGCATAGTACTGCATCGCTGAATGAAAGAACGTTGTTTGAAATTTTCACTTGTTTTTAACATTCTGTTTTAAAACGAATGTCATTTCTGAACCAAAACCACATTCACTGTCTGAAAATTCCTTTGACCAAGAAGTTTTCTATTATTTCTAAATTTTCCCATCACTGTGGTTGAAAACGAACATCGATTTGACCCCACTAACGATTAGAAAATCGAACGAACGTTCTTAAAATTAATTTTTTTTTCTTGAAGGAAGACATTGTTTTTGTATGGCCAACATATAATATATTACAGTTCTGTTCGAAAATCTGCAAAACAATCTTTAACTTTTTTTTTCTTTTAAATAAAAAAAATTTGATCTCTGAGTCTGATGATATTTTCTAGATTCAACCTCTAATAGTATATACAGTATATCTCCTCTAGCAGTATATACAGTATATCTCCTCTAATAGTATATAGCTCCTCTAATAGTATATACAGTATATCTCCTCTAATAATATATATCTCCTCTAATAGTATATACAGTATATCTCCTCTAACAGTATATACAGTATATCTCCTCTAATAGTATATATCTCCTCTAATAGTATTTACAGTACATCTCCTCTAATAGTATATACAGTATATCTCCTCTAATAGTATATACAGTATATCTCCTCTAATATTATATATCTCCTCTAATAGTATATACAGTATATCTCTTCTAATAGTAGATATCTCCTCTAATAGTATATACAGTATATCTCCTCTAATAGTATATATCTCCTCTAATAGTATATACAGTATATCTCCTCTAATAGTATATATCTCCTCTAATACTATATACAGTATATCTCTTCTGTCCGTTATTCTCAGAGTGGATTTAAGATTTTACTCCCTAACCATACAGTTGGTTATTTATATTTACCACTGCATACAAATATTTAGGAATAAATTGCCTTTTTTTAAACTTTACATATTAACCGCTTCCTGACCAGAGCACTTTTTGCGATTGGGCACTGCTTCGCTTTAACTGACAATTGCGCGGCCGTGCGACGTTACACCAAACGTTCCCACAAATAGAGCTTTCTTTTCGTGATATTTGATCACCTCTGCGGTTTTTATTTTTTGCGCTATAAACAAAAAAAGAGCGTCAATTTTGAAAAAAAGCTATAATTTTTTACTTTCTGCTATAATAAATATCCCCAAAAAATATATAAAAAACTATTTCTTCCTTAGTTTAGCCTGATATGTATTCTTCTACATATTTTTGGTAAAAAAAAAAAATTGCAATAAACAAAGCTATAATTTTTACTTTCTGCTATAATAAATATCCCCAAAAAATATATAAAAAACTATTTCTTCCTTAGTTTAGCCTGATATGTATTCTTCTACATATTTTTGGTAAAAAAAAAAAATTGCAATAAGCGTATATTGATTGGTTTGCGCAAAAGTTATAGTGTCTACAAAATAGGGGATAGATTTATGGCATTTTTATTATTAATTTTTTTTTATTAGTAATGGCGGCGATCTGTGATTTTTATTGTGACTGCGACATTATGGCGGACACATCGGACACGTTTGACACTATTTTTGGGACCATTGTCATTTATACAGCGATCACTGCTATAAAACTGCAGATTACTGTGTAAATGACACTGGCAGTGAAGGGGTTAAACACTAGGGGGGCGATCAAGGGGTTAAGTGTGTCCTAGGGAGTGATTCTAACTGTGTGGGGGATGGGCTACTACTCACATGACAGCGATCACTGCTCCCTATGACAGGGAGCAGCAGATCTCTGTCATGTCACTAGGCAGAACAGGGAAATGCCTTGTTTACATAGGCATCTCCCCGTTCTGCCTCTGCGTGACACGATCGCAGGACATCGGCGGACATCGAGTCTGCGGGCATGGTCACGCTGTACGCGGTGGGCGCGTTCCCAATAGCCCCGCAAATTAAAGGGGGGCATACAGGTACGCCTGTTTGCCCACTGCTGCCATTGCGCCGACGTATATCGGCGTGCGGCGGTCGGCAAGTGGTTAACTAAATTATACACCACACTTTTTTAAGGTTATTAACTGATTCATCGAAACAAAAACGGCCAACTAATCGATTATGAAATTGATCGTTAGTTGCAGCCCTAGATGAAACCCATGACTGGAAACCTGCCCAATGCCTTCCCCCTCCTAAACACAAGCGCAGAAACCATCCTTCTCCTCCTCATACTGCTCCTGTATCTACTGAACCCTCACAGGGACAGCGTCTGAATATAGTGGGCCCTGAGACCCCAAGAAACTCTCCTCCTACGCCTGCTGCTGTTTCTCCAGTGCCCTGTCTATAATGCCAAGTAGTGATGGGCTCGGGGGTGTGTTCGGACTGAAACCGCCAGGAAGCCGTCGCTGCACACCGCCAGTCCTAGGCAGTGAGGCGTTTTCTCGACCAGCAGCTGCACATACACGCGCTTCCTATGATTGGTGCTGTTGCAGTGGCGGGATCAATCCCAACATGCCCGAGCCCATTCCTAATGCCAAGTAGTGTCTACTCCAGCAGGAACGCCACAGGAATAGTGGCACTGATGCCTGCATTGTCAATGCTCCAGCTGGAATCGAGTTTTCAGCCTACGCCCCACTGAAGCTGATAGAGGAAAAATGCCCAAAGGACCGGATACCCCTCACATTTGTGTAAATCTTTTCTTCTATCTTTTCATGTGACAACACTGAAGAAATGACACTTTGCTGCAATGTAAAGTAGTGAGTGTACAGCTTGTATAACAGTGTAAATTTGCTGTCCCCTCAAAATAACTCAACACACAGCCATTAATGTCCAAACCACTGGCAACAAAAGTGAGTACACCCCTAAGTGAAAATGTCCGAATTGGGCCCAATTAGCCATTTTCCCTTCCCGGTGTCATGTGACTCCTTAGTGTTACAAGGTCTCAGGTGTGAATGGGGAGCAGGTGTGTTAAATTTGGGGTTATCTCTCTCACTCTCTCATACTGGTCACTGGAAGTTCAACATGGCACCTCATGGCAAAGAACTCTCTGAGGATCTGAAAAAAAGAATTGTTGCTCTACATAAAGATGGCCTTGGCTATAAGAAGATTGCCAAGACCCTGAAACTGAGCTGCAGCACGGTGGCCAAGACCATACAGCGGTATAACAGGACAGGTTCCACTCAGAACAGGCCTCACCATGGTCCACCAAAGAAGTTGAGGTCACGTGCTCAGCATCATATCCAGAGCTTGTCTTTGGGAAATAGACATATGAGTGCTGCCAGCATTGCTGCAGAGGGTGTAGCGGTGGGGGGGTCAGCCTGTCAGTGCTCAGATCATACCCCGCACACTGCATCAAATTGGTCTGCATGGCTGTCGTCCCAGGAGGAAGCCTCTTCCAAAGATGATGCACAAGAAAGCCCACAAACAGTTTGCTGAAGACAAGCAGACTAAGGACATGGATTACTGGAACCATGTCATGTGGTCTGATGAGACCAAGATAAACTTATTTGGTTCAGATGGTGACAAGCGTGTGTGGTGGCAACCAGGTGAGGAGTACAAAGACAAGTGTGTCTTGTCTACAGTGAAGCATGGTGGTGGGAGTGTCATGGTCTGGGGCTGCATGAGTGCTGCCGGCACTGGGGAGCTACAGATCATTGAGGGAACCATGAATGCCAACATGTACTGTGACATACTGAAGCAGAGCATGATCCCCTCCCTTCAGAGACTGGGCCGCAGGGCAGTATTCCAACATGATAACCACCCCAAACACACCTCCATGACCACCACTGCCTTGCTAAAGAAGCTGAGGGTAAAGGTGATGGACTGGCCAAGCATGTCTCCAGACCTAAACCCTACTGAGCATCTGTGGGGAATGCTCAAACGGAAGGTGGAGGAGCACAAGGTCTCTAACATCCACCAGCTCTGTGATGTCGTCATGGGGGAGGGGAAGAGGACTCCAGTGACAACCTGTGAAGCTCTGGTGAACTCCATGTCCAAGAGGGTTAAGGCAGTGCTGGAAAATAATGGTGGCCACACAAAATATTGACACTTTGGGCCCAATTTGGACATTTTCACTTAGAGGTGTACTCACTTTTGTTGGCAGCGGTTTAGACATTAATGGCTGTGTGTTGAGTTATTTTGAGGGGACAGCAAATTTACACTGTTATACAAGCTGTACACTCACTACTTTACATTGTAGCAAAGTGTCATTTCTTCAGTGTTGTCACATGAAAAGATAGAAGAAAAGATTTACAAAAATGTGACTGAGGGGTGTACTTACTTTTGTGAGATACTGTATATGAAGTTGACATATCCAAAATGAGTCCAAGGAACCCTTAACCACTTCAGCCCCGGAAGGCTTTACCCCCTTAATGGCCAGAGCATTTTTTGTGATTCGGCACTGCATCGCTTTAACTGACAATTGAGCGGTCGTGCGACGTTGTACACAAACAAAATTTATGTCCTTTTTTCCCCACAAATAGAGATTTCTTTTGGTGGTATTTGATCACCTCTGCAGGTTTTTATTTTTCATGCTATAAACAAAAAAAGAGAGACAATTTTGAAAAAAAAAAAATATTTTTTACATTAATTTTTTTTTAAACAAATTTCTTCATCAGTTTAGGCCGATGTTTATTCTTCTACATATTTTTGGTATAAAAAATCAAAAATCTCAATAAGCGTATATCGATTGGTTTGCGCAAACATTATAGCATCTATAAAATGGGGAATAGATTTATGGCATTTTTATTATTATTTTATATTTTTTTTACTAGTAATGCCGGCGATCTGTGATTTTTATCGGGACTGCGACATTGCGGCGGACAGATCGGACACTTTTTTGGGGACCAGTGACATTTACACAGCGATCAGAGCTAAAAATAGGCACTGATTACTGTATAAATGTCACTGGCAGGGAAGGGGTTAACACTAGGGGGTGATCGAGGGGTTAACTGTGTTCCCTAACTGTAGGGGGGGGGGATGGGCTTACTGTGACATGGCAGAGATCACTGGGAACAGTAGATCCCTGTCATGTCACCCGTCAGAACGAGGAACTGCCTTGTTTACATCCCTGTTCTGCCTGTGTACAAGTCAATCATGGGCCGCCGGAGAACATCGAGTCCTCCCAACCCACGGGCACTCACCTCGCAGCGAGAGCGACCGCGCGCCCACCCACAACTGAGCCTGCGCGAGCCGTTGTACAGCTACGCCGATTCGCGCAGGAGGGCCATTGTGACACCGTCAAACTGCAGCGGCTGGTCTCAAACCGGTTAATCATGAATGGATGAGAGGTATAATGATATACATGACACACGGGTGGTCAGAGATTACATACATGACACACGGGTCGGTCAGAGATTACATACATGACACACGGGACGGTCAGAGATTACATACATGACACACGGGACAGTCACAGATTACATACATGACACACGGGTCAGTCAGAGATTACATACACGACACACGGGTCAGTCAGAGATTACATACACGACACACGGGACAGTCACAGATTACATACATGACACACGGAACAGTCAGTGATTACATACATGACACACGGGTCAGTCAGAGATTACATACACGACACACGGGACAGTCACAGATGACATACATGACACACGGGACAGTCAGAGATTACATACATGACACACGGGACGGTCAGAGATTACATACATGACACACGGGACGGTCAGAGATTACATACATGATACACGGGACAGTCACAGATTACATACATGACACACGGGACGGTCAGAGATTACATACATGACACACGGGACAGTCACAGATTACATACATGACACATGGGACGGTCAGAGATTACATACATGACACACTGGACAGTCACAGATTACATATATGACACACGGGACGGTCAGAGATTACATACATGACACACGGGACGGTCAGAGATTACATACATGACACACGGGACGGTCATAGATTACATACATGACACACGGGACGGTCAGAGATTACATACATGACACATGGGACGGTCAGAGATTACATACATGACACACGGGACAGTCACAGATGACATACATGACACACGGGACAGTCACAGATTACATACATGACACACGGGACAGTCACAGATGACATACATGACACACGGGACAGTCACAGATTACATACATGACACATGGGACGGTCAGAGATTACATACATGACACACGGGACGGTCAGAGATTACATACATGACACACGGGACGGTCAGAGATTACATACATGACACACGGGACGGTCATAGATTACATACATGACACACGGGACAGTCACAGATGACATACATGACACACGGGACAGTCACAGATTACATACATGACACACGGGACAGTCACAGATTACATACATGACACATGGGACGGTCAGAGATTACATACATGACACACGGGACGGTCAGAGATTACATACATGACACATGGGACGGTCAGAGATTACATACATGACACATGGGACAGTCAGAGATTACATACATGACACACGGGACGGTCAGAGATTACATACATGACACATGGGACGGTCAGAGATTACATACATGATACACGGGACAGTCACAGATTACATACATGACACACGGGACAGTCAGAGATTACATACATGACACACGGGACGGTCAGAGATTACATACATGACACATGGGACGGTCAGAGATTACATACATGATACACGGGACAGTCACAGATTACATACATGACACACGGGACGGTCAGAGATTACATACATGACACACGGGACAGTCAGATTACATACATGACACATGGGACGGTCAGAGATTACATACATGACACACTGGACAGTCACAGATTACATACATGACACACGGGACGGTCAGAGATTACATACATGACACACGGGACGGTCAGAGATTACATACATGACACACGGGACGGTCAGAGATTACATACATGACACACGGGACAGTCACAGATGACATACATGACACACGGGACAGTCAGAGATTACATACATGACACATGGGACGGTCAGAGATTACATACATGACACACGGGACGGTCAGAGATTACATACATGACACACGGGACAGTCACAGATGACATACATGACACACGGGACAGTCACAGATTACATACATGACACACGGGACAGTCACAGATGACATACATGACACACGGGACAGTCACAGATTACATACATGACACATGGGACGGTCAGGGATTACATACATGACACACGGGACGGTCAGAGATTACATACATGACACACGGGACGGTCAGAGATTACATACATGACACACGGGACGGTCATAGATTACATACATGACACACGGGACAGTCACAGATGACATACATGACACACGGGACAGTCACAGATTACATACATGACACATGGGACAGTCAGAGATTACATACATGACACACGGGACGGTCAGAGATTACATACATGACACACGGGACGGTCAGAGATTACATACATGACACATGGGACGGTCAGAGATTACATACATGACACACGGGACGGTCAGAGATTACATACATGACACATGGGACGGTCAGAGATTACATACATGACACACGGGACGGTCAGAGATTACATACATGACACACGGGACAGTCACAGATTACATACATGACACACGGGACGGTCAGAGATTACATACATGACACATGGGACGGTCAGAGATTACATACATGACACATGGGACGGTCAGAGATTACATACATGACACACGGGACGGTCACAGATTACATACATGACACACGGGATACATGAGGAGAAGGCACCCCATTGGTCAGCATAGAGGAGCCTGGAAAGTAATGCACCTCCAGGAACTCCTCCCTCTTCCAGGCCACACCCCCATGTGGCTGCTCTGGTTGGCTCCATTCTGTGACTGATCGATATTTCACCAATAAAGCTTTCTATACTTCTCTTACCTCTACCATGCTTGTCCCTCCTCTTTTTACCTCTCTTGGTGACATCTCTTTGTCCCACCCATGTTGTGATTATACAGTAACCTGCTGCTACTGGACGTGATATCCCGTCTGATAGACGAATTGCTCAGAGCTGAAGTATTACTTCTTATCTTTCTACCATCTCGGTGCTGAGGACTCAGGAATGTTTACACTGTGTTTAATTACACCCCCATCCCGCCCACTCAAGCAGCAGCCTGCACGAGATAGGCTGGGAACCAGCAGGGGGGGCGGAGACTCCAGTGTCTGCCATTTATGGGGTTAATGGTTTCCATGGAAATCATCACCTCGGCTTGTTTGTCTCTGAGCCGCACATGCGCAGTAGCTGCAGGGAGGATTTCACGCTTCCGCTCCTGCGAAGTCACGTGGCCTCGCTCCACCTGCTACGTGCAACACGTGACTCCGGCAGAGAGCGACGTAACGGCTCAAGTGAGAGCGGGCGTCACCAGAGGACGAATAGCCAATCAGGAGCTGGAGGCTGGAGCCGTTACACTTGTGACGTCACGGCTTGTTCTGATAAATAGCCGAGCGGGGGAAGGCAGCGCGTCAGTGTGCGGAGCGCGGAGAGGAGGAAACATCTATACTGCAGAGCTCCGGAGGGAGGAGCCATTGTCCGGACTACAGCCGGGTCATAGCGTGTCTGTGTATCCGGGGAACCTGCCTCCTCTGCTCAGCCTCTGAAGAACTACAACTCCCAGCAATCTCTGTACACATGAGGAACTACAACTCCCAGCATGTACTGTGTAACTAATGGGGGTTCAGATCCCAGCCTGGAATAGGATGCTACAGGACTACATATCCCAGCATGATTTCTTCTATAGATGTACTACAAGTCCCAGCAATCTCTACATACCCCAGCCTGCTTCCCTCCCCCTCCTCAGGGGTAATTGCACCCCACCATCCTCTCCCACCACAGGTGGTGGGTCCCCTCCCCCCAGGATGGGGGAGGGCTGGTCGGGACTGGGGGGGTGCAATTGCCCCTGAGGAGGGGGAGGGGCCGGGGAGCAGACTGGGGTATGTAGAGATCACTGGACCTGTAATATCTTCATAGAGAAAATCATGCTGGGATATGTAGTCCCACAGCATCTTATTCCAGGCTGGGAGCGGAACCCCCATCACTTACACAGTGCATGCTGGGAGTTGTAGTTCCTCATGTGGACAGAGATTGCTGGGACTTGTAGTTCCTTTAGAGCCTGAACAGAGGAGGCAGATCACACAGACACGCCGTGACCCGGCTGTAGTCCGGACAATGGCTCCTCCCTCCAGAGCTCTGTGTGGGGGATGGTCCCTCCTCCCCCGCTCTCCACACACTGACACCCACATCTCCACTCACCTACCACCGAGGGTGGGGCTCCAATTGCTCGCCCTCCCCCACACACGGGGCCGATCCAGGAAACATCTCCATCACAGAGCTCCGGAGGGAGGAGCCATTGTCCGGACTACAGCCGGGTCACAGCGTGTCTGTGTGTCCGGGGAACCTGCCTCCTCTGCTCAGCCTCTGAGGAACTACAGCTCCCAGCAATCTCTGTCCACATGAAGAACTACAACTCCCAGCATGTACTGTGTAAGTAATGGGGGTTCAGCTCCCAGCCTGGAATAGGATGTTACAGGACTACATATCCCAGCATGATTTCTTCTATAGATGTACTACAAGTCCCAGCAATCTCTACATACCCCAGTCTGCTTCCCTCCCCCTCCTCAGGGGTAATTGCACCCCACACTCCTCTCCCACCACAAGTGGTGGGTCCCCTCCCTCCAGGATGGGGGAGGGCTGGTCGGGACTGGGGAGGTGCAATTGCCCCTGAAGAGGGGGAGGGGCCGGGGAGCAGACTGGGGTATGTAGAGATCACTGGACCTGTAATATCTCATAGAGAAAATCATGCTGGGATATGTAGTCCCACAACATCCTATTCCAGGCTGGGAGCGGAACCCCCATCACTTACACAGTGCATGCTGGGAGTTGTAGTTCCTCATGCGGACAGAGATTGCTGGGACTTGTAGTTCCTTTAGAGCCTGAACAGAGGAGGCAGATCACACAGACACGCCGTAACCCGGCTGTAGTCCGGACAATGGCTCCTCCCTCCAGAGCTCTGTGTGGGGGATGGTCCCTCCTCCCCCGCTCTCCACACACTGACACCCACATCTCCACTCACCTACCACCGAGGGTGGAGCTCCAATTGCTCGCCCTCCCCCACACACGGGGCCGATTCAAGAAACATCTCCACCACAGAGCTCCGGAGGGAGGAGCCATTGTCCGGACTACAGCCGGGTCACAGCGTGTCTGTGTGTCCGGGGAACCTGCCTCCTCTGCTAAGGCTCTGAGGAACTACAACTCCCAGATTGCCGGGACTTGTAGTTCCTTTAGCTCCTGAGCAGAGGAGGCAGATCACACACACACGCCGTGACCTGGCTGTAGTCTGGACAATGGCCCCTCCCTCCAGAGCTCTGTGTGGGGGATGGTCCCTCCTCCCCCCCGCTCTCCACACACTGACACCCACATCACTCACCTACCACCGAGGGTGGGGCTCCAATTGCCTGCCCTCCCCCACACACAGGGCCGATCCAGGAAATATTCGATTGCCTCTCGGGGGATCAGGAAGGAATTTTTTCCCCAGCTGGAGCACATTGGATCATGCTTTGCTGGGGTTTTTCGCCTTCCTCTGGATCAACTGCCTCACAACCCAATACACCCACTCATCTACCACCAAGAGGGGACGCTACCACCCTGGGTAGGGGGTGAGTGTGGCCAGTGGAACTTCCCCCCAAGTTTCATCTGTCCTCACTCCCCAATACCCAGCATACTGGTAATACCCCCACCTACACCCACTCATCTACCACCAAGAGGGGACGCTACCACCCTGGGCATGGGGTGAGTGTGGCCAGTGGAACTTCCCCCCAAGTTTCATCTGTCCTCACTCCCCCACGCCCAGCATACTGGTAATACCCCCTGCCCCTACCTATATGCAATCATCTACCACCAAGAGGGGACGCTACCACCCTGTGCATGGGGTGAGTGTGGCCAGTGGAACTTCCCCCCCAAGTTTCATCTGCCCTCACTCCCCCATGCCCAGCATACTGGTAATACCCCCTGCCCCCACCTACACCCACTCATCTACCACCAAGAGGGGACGCTACCACCCTGGGTAAGGGGTTAGTGTGGCCAGTGGAACTTCCCCCCCAAGTTTCATCTGCCCTCACTCCCCCATGCCCAGCATACTGGTAATACCCCCTGCCCCCACCTATATGCAATCATCTACCACCAAGGGTGACAATGCCTCAGGCTCTCATCTACCACCAAGAAGGGACGCTACAACCCTGGGTAGGGGGGTGAGTGTGGCCAGTGGAACTTCCCCCCAAGTTTCATCTGCTCTCACTCCCCCATGCCCAGCGTATCCCCTGCTCCCACCTACATACACTCATCTACCACCAATGGTGGCAATGCCTCTTAGGTTCCACAGAAAATGGGGTGCCTTGCCGTGGCTCTGTGGCTTACGCATGCATTTGTAAATGTGTGCAACTAAATCCCTGTCTTTGACACATACTGCTCAACAGGACAGTTTGGTTGGTCACAGGCTGGTCAGTAAGTTGAGTATGGAAATGTCTTATTTTTATGTGTTTGCCTTTGCAATGCTCCTTGCTGCAGTGACCAGTTACAGGTGGGGGCAGGTAATAACCACTTTTTTGTACCAGCAAGGGTGGTAATACCTCTTAGGCTCAGCTACACCCACTCATCTATCACCAAGGGTGGCAATGCCTTTTACTGTAAAGTGTTTTCTACATTTGCAATATAGTCCCATCTATGGGATTTTTTTTATATGATATTGTAATAAAATTTGACTACTATTACTTAACAATACTGGTGTGGTACTGTTACATTTGTATATAACTGTGTTCTTTAGGGTGTTTGCTTTATGTAAACAGATGGGGATGGGGATTCCATTTGGTTTTTCCGATCCGCCCACTGCCTGATTGAAAAAAAAAATACACTTCTATGGCCAACCTTAAGGACTTTAGCAGCCCATAGATTATGCAACTTTCTTATACACAATGGGTGAACGGAAAGAAAATTGCTTGATTTCCCCCATCAACACAGATGGGGGAATCCCTCTCATAGTGCTATTGTGTTTTGCCAGCGGGGTGCTTTCCCTGCTGGAAGAACAGAATGATCACTGCCGGCAGTAATTGCCTGAATAAAAATCCCACAGACTGGTTGTACTGAAGTCAATCGATTTCAGTACAACCAGCCTGCCCATGGATAGATTGAATCTCAGGCCTGTCCCTGCTGAACCAGCCGAGGTTCAACCCTTCTGTGGCCGGCTATAGATTGTAAGATCCGAGAGGGCTGATATGAATGTGCAATATAAATGTGTAAATTGTCGGCATTATAGAAATACTTGTGATAAATAAAGTACATTTATGTTTCAATAAAATCCCGTAAATTGAAAAGTTGTAGCTGGTGACTGGGTCTCTTTATAGCATATTTAGTGAAAGCAATAAAGAGTAACAATCCTATGTAGGGACAAACCTGCAACTAAACATATATATAGAGTTAGGGCCGCATTTTACAGAGGAGCCTTGGCGGGGCGCTGCGGCTTCCACATAGATTTGCAAATGAGTGCAACAAAAGCCTCTGTTTTTACCCTGAATTGTTAGAAACGACAATTTGTGTCTTTTGCTGGCTGGCTGGTAAGTCGGCTGGGAATTTTTTTGCCTATATTGTGCAATCTCCTTCCATGTGCAACCATAAAAAGACAAAGAGGGCACCCAGACCTAGTGCTTTATCCTAAAACCATCCCTTTATTAATATAAAAAGTGGTAAGTATTATACTCACAAGATGATAAATGTATCAAGCACATCACATAGTACACCGTCATCCAATCCACATTGCATCATATGGTAGGAGAAGGTGAAGATCCAATACGCTAATGCAATTCGAGGACTAGCTTCTTCAGGGCTCTAAGGAAGAGGCTAGTCCTCGAAACATGTTAGCCTATTGGCTCTTCACCTTCTCCTACCACATGATCTGATGCAATGTGGATTGGATGACGGTGTACTGTTTTTCCTTCATTTTCCAAAATATTGCAACAAAAGATTACGACTTAAAAAAAAACCCACTGTGCCTCTTACTAAATACCTCAGACTGTCTACGTTCCAAAAAGGGGGTCATTCAGGGGGTACTTGTACTGTCCTGGCATTTCCGGGCCTCAAGAAATGAGATTGGCCGTCAGCACATCAGGATTGATCCATTCTCCTCCAGACTAAATAATATACACTGATTTGGGTTATATTCACCAAAGAAATGTAGCAGAATACATTTTGGCCTAAAAATTATAAGGGGGCGTGGTCATCACCCGGTGACCACGCCTCCTAAAACGTCACAGACCCAGCATGCCCAGGGACTGTGACGGCATAAGGGGGCGGGGTCACCGCCTATATAAGTCCCTTGCGGAGCGCACAGAGACCATTCTGGCTGGAGAGAGCGTTGTGTCAACATCTCTGGAAGAAAAGAAGAAGGCAGAAGTCCGGACCACCGCTAGCAATTGAGCTGCAGAAGATAGCGGAGGAGCCGGCAGAAGATGCGGACACCGGGAGGAGACGGCGGAGAGACCCCCGAAGTCGGAAGAGGACCCCCGAAGTCGGAAGAAGATCCCGGAGCTGCCTAATAAATTATTTTAAAAACCTGTGTACTGTGTTTTTTATTGACGCTTTTTTCCCTAGGTGAATGGGTAGGGGTACCATGTACCCCATACTCATTCACATAGGGTGGGGGGCCGGGATCTGAGGGCTCCCGGATTCCGATAAGCCCCCCGCCCGCAGACCCCGACAACCAACGGCCAGGGTTGTCGGGAAGAGGCCCTTGTCCTCATCAACATGGGGACAAGGTGCTTTGGGGTGGGGGGGCCCGGCAGGGTGCCCCCCATGCCCTAAAGCACCCACCCCCCCATGTTGAGGGCATGCGGCCTGGTACGGTCCAGGAGGGGGGGGGCGCTCGCTCGTCCCCACCCCCATTCCTGACCGGCCGGGCTGCGTGCTCGGATAAGGGTCTGGTATGGATTTTGGGGGGACCCCACGCCGATTTTTCGGCGTAGGGGGTTCCCCTTAGATCCATACTAGACCTAAGGGCCTGGTATGCCCCCGGGGGGGAACCCACGCCGGTTTTTTCATTTAAAACTTGGCGCGGCGTTCCCCCTCTGGATTTATACCAGACAGCTGTCAGCACTGCCTGTCGCTCATCGGGAAAGGAAAGAAATATTTTCCTTTCCCGAATAGCGAGGCCAGGCTTGTGCTTACAAAGTCGTACTGAAGTCGTGTCTATATTATTCAGGCACGACTTGCATGCTACTTCAGGGTTTAACATTGAGGTCTATGGAGTACAACTGGCATAGAAGTTGGACCAAAGTAGTGCAGGGACTACGTTCAAGTCGGCACGACTTAAAGTCGTGCCAATATGAATGGTAGTCATTGAAAATCATGGAGAATGACTTGTCATACGATTTTGCAGTACAAAATCGTGGGACAAGTCGTATAAGTGTGAAAGGGGCCTAAATGCCACCAAAAGCTCTATTTGTGTGAAAAAAAAATTATAAAAATTTAATTTTGAGTACATGACCGCGCAATTGTCATTCAAACCGGGGTAGCACTGAAAGCTGAAAATTGGCCTGGGCAGGAAGGGGGTGAAAGTGTCCGGTATTGAAGAGGTTAATGAAAAGAAAAACAGTAAAATGGATCCCCTGCAGCTGACTGACCCCTCCCCCAGAAACAATAGACCCCCTTCCCCAGAAACAATAGACCCCCTCCCCCAGAAACAACAGACCCCCAGCAAGAACAGAATTCCAGCAACAATAGATCCCCCCACCAGCAACAATAGACCACCCCGCCAGAAACAATAGACCACCCCCCCCAGAAACAATAGACCCCCAGCAACAACAGAACTCCAGCAACAATAGATCCCCCAGCAACAATAGAGCCCCCCACCAGCAACAATAGGTCTCCCAGGAGCCAGCGTCAGTAGACCCCTCCCTCAACAGTAGATCCCTCCGAGCAACAATAGAGCCCCCCACCAGCAATAAGCCCCCCCACTAGAACCAATAGGTCTCCCAGGAGGCAGCATCAGTAGACCCCCCCCGCAACAGTAGATCCCTCCCAGCAACAATAGAGCTCCCACCAGCAATAAGCCCCCCCCACCAGAACCAATAGTTCTCCCAGGAGCCAGCGTCAGTAGACCCCTCCCTCATCAGTAGATCCCCCTCAGCAATAATTGAACCCCCCGCAACATAAGACCCTCCCAGCAACAAGTTTCCCCGCCAACAATAAACCCCCCACCCCCCTCAGGATAATAGATCCCCCAGCAGCCAGCATCAATAGACCCTCCAGCACCCCATGGAATTACATACATTCATCGCTGGAGGTGCCGGAACTGCGCTTCCCTGTATTAACACTGAATAAAGCCCTGTGCTTCGGGTGGTGTGAAGCCTGCCATCTGGGAGGAGGCGGGGCCCCGGTGGCACCATTATTACATTTTATAGACATAGAAAACGATCTTCTCACTCCGCTTCTTCAACAAACCATAAATGCGGTTTCTGCTGACCGTCCATTCACCAACCCATCCTTAGACACCCACATTGTACTACTCCCCGAACCACACCAAGATATGATGCATTGCAATATTTAGCCACCTATTTCATGCATTAACCAGTTCCCGACCGCCTAATACCAGTTTTACTGCTACAGGGCAGCCGCGCTGCACAAGATCACGTACATGTACGCGATCTGTGTTCCCGAGCCGGGGGGCGCGCGTGCCCGCCAGCCAGGGGTGCTGTGATTGGCTCCAGCACCGATCAGTCTTCAGGTCCAGGCCAATCATTTTGGCCTGCGCTTATAAAACACAGGCACAGGAAATGACGGCCTCTTCTCTCCTGGAGCCCTTTACAGTTCCTGAGATACACGAGATGGCATCAGACAGTGAGTAACAGCAGCACACTGGACGGGTTGTGGTCAGTGGGAGCAGAAAATGTCCTGGCGTCAGTGGGAGTAAACAATGCCCCATCATTGGTATTAGGAGGGAGTAATAGTGCCTCATCTTTAGTATTAGGGGGAGTAAACAATGCCCCATCATTGGTATTAGGGGGAGTAATAGTGCCCCATCTTTTGTATAAGGGGGAGTAAACAATGCCCCATCATTGGTATTAGGGGGAGTAATAGTGCCCCATCTTTGGTATTAGGGGGAGTAATAGTGCCCCATCTTTTGTATAAGGGGGAGTAAACAATGCCCCATCATTGGTATTAGGGGGAGTAATAGTGCCCCATCTTTGGTATTAGGGGGAGTAATAGTGAGTGCCCCATCTTTGTTTGGAATCTAGAAGCCAGCTAAAAAAAGTTAGGAGAAAGTTTTTTAAATCAGCTGCCCAGCTTCCAGAACTGCATGTCTGGGGCCTCGGGCAATAAGAATTGCTCACGCCTGATGCCAAACAAAAAAAGACCGAAGATTAAAAAAAATATATATATATATTTTTTGTTTGTGAAAAGATTTTGCAGATAAGTCATTTTTCTCCATCACTGATAAGGCTGCACTAATGGGCACTGACGAAGTGGCGCTGATGAGGTGGTACTAAAAGGTGGCACTGATTGGCGCTGATGAGGCTGTGTCAATGGGCATTGATGGGCACTGATAAGAACTGATAGGCTGCACTGTTGAGATGGCACTGATGGGCTGCACTGATGGCCACTAATAGGTGGCACTGATAGGCATGGGTAGGTGGCACTGATAGGCAGTACTGATAAGCACTGATAAGGTGGCACTCCCCGTTCACAGTGGCAGTAAGGAAAAGGCAACCGATCGAGCCCACAACCGAAACCCCAGCTGTTAAACTGGTAAGATGAAGTCAGAGGTGGGCAGGCAGTGAGAGAAAGCCTCGCTCATCACAGCACCGCTCACCAGAGGAGGGCGCTGCTTCGCAGAAAGGAGCATATATCCCACTCCAGCAGGCCGCAAAACAGCGGCCTCAATTTTGGCCAGCCCAACATAAGTCCGCCTGTGGGGGCACGTGTAAGGAATCCAGACAGCTGCTGTAGCCCAGGCGCCAGGACACAATTTCCAGTTGCCATTGTGACCTGAGGCCTGGGTTTTGTCAAGCCCTGAATCAGGGGGAGAAATAGTGCCCCATTATTGGTATCAATGGGAGGAAAAGTGCCCTGTCATTACCGACAGTGGGAGGAATAGTGCTCTGTCATTGGTGTCAGTGGGAGGGAAAAGTACCCCATCATTGGTATCAGTGGAAGGACTAGTGCCCCGTCATTGGTGTCAGTGGGGGCACTAGTGCCCCGTGTCATTGGTGTCAGTGGAAGGACTAGTGCCCCGTCATTGGTGTCAGTGGAAGGACTAGTGCCCCGTCATTGGTGTCAGTGGAAGGACTAGTGCCCCGTCATTGGTGTCAGGGGGAGGGCTAGTGCCCGTCATTGGTGTCAGGGGGAGGAAGAGTGCCCCATCATTGGTGTCAGTGGGAGGAATAGCACCCCATCATTGGTATCAGTGGGAGGAATAGTGCCCCGTCATTGGTGTCATTGAGAGGACTAGTGCCCCGTCATTGGTGTCATTGGGAGGACTAGTGCCCCATCATTGGTGTCATTGGGAGGACTAGTGCCACGTCATTGGTTTCAGGGGGAGGGCTAGTGCCCCGTCATTGGTGTCAGGGAGAGGGCTAGTGCCCCATCATTGGTGTCAGGGGGAGAGCTAGTTCCCCATCATTGGTGTCAGTGGAAGGAATAGTGCCCCATCATTGGTGTCAGTGGGAGGAATAGTGTCCCATCATTGGTATCAGTGGGAGAAATAGTGCCCCGTCATTGGTGTCAGTGGGGGGAATAGTGTCCTATCATTGGTGTCAGTGGGAGGAATAGTGCCCCATTATTGGTGTCAGTGGGAGGAATAGTGTCGTATTGTCGCTGTCAGTAACAGGCTCCTATTCCGTGTGGCACCATGCTGACCCTCTTTTCAGTTGCAAGAGCCAGTTGTAAACCTCTGACGCTGCTTGAAGGACTTTCATCCCTGTCTCTGGAAGCAGCTGATGGTGAATTGTGTATAGTGTGGGTAGACACACAGTATCTCACAAAAGTGAGTACACCCCTCACATTTTTTTTCAGATCCTCAGAGAGTTCTTTGCCATGCGGTGCCATGTAGAACTTCCAGTGACAAGTATGAAAGAGTGAGAGCGATAACACCAAATTTAACACACCTGCTCCCCATTCACACCTGAGACCTTGTAACACTAACGACTCACATCACATCACATCGGGGAGGGAAAATGGCTAATTGGGCCCAATTTGGACATTTTCTCTTAGGGGTGTACTGACTTTTGTTGCCAGCGGTTTAGACATTAATGGCTGTGTGTTGAGTTATTTTGAGGGGACAGCAAATTTACACCGTTATACAAGCTGTACACTCACTACTTTACATTGTAGCAAAGTGTCATTTCTTCAGTGTTATCACATGAAAAGATAGAAGAAAATATTTACAAAAATGTGAGGGGTGTACTCACTTTTGTGACATACTGTAGAAAGAGCGTCTGGAAGGACGAGGAAGAGTGTGGCCCCTTTTCTGACGATGGTCTAGCATTCAGGCGCTGCTCCCAACAAGCTGCGTGGTGAGAAATCACGTGTCTCATTTACAAACTTTTTATTGTACAATTATAATTTAAAAGTTACATAGACGGATGATATTGAAGTCACGTGTCTCTTCATCTGCGCGGTCAGCAAATGACTGATAGTATTGCCACACTTTATAGATTTTAGGCAGAGCCTGCAAATGACTGTGGTACAGTCTACAGCACAAATGTTGAAAAGGGCCCACAGAGCGGACCTCTGGAGAGCAGACCGGGTACAAGTGCCCTGCACCCATAGAGCTCTGTGCCATCTAGTGGAATAGGACGGCCGTTCCCTTCACAGTTCTGTGACCTACCCCTGGATGACATCCTCCCTCATTTTCCTCCTTTGCCCTATCTACCCAAGTACGGCCATAGACCTCATCATTTTGCCCCCTCACCATCACTAGATCCAACTTGGCTGTAGGCCGATATCTATGCCAATTGGTTCCATTTGTTACCTCCCTCTATGTTCCCATGGCTCTCCTCAACCCCACATGGAATGAATTACTGTGTATCCTTTTCCAGCAAGCGGCTGATACTGGGCTCAAATAACTCAATGGCTCCTACATGGTAGTTGAAAGGGCAATGGAAGGAGTGGCTTTGGATGAGGAGGCAGAACAGGGCACTTTAGCAGCTGCTGATGTCTTCACGGTACTCTGGGAGACAAAGGAGGATGATAAAGGGTTGGCTAGAAGGGGGGGTGGGGGTTCCTGTCCACCAGTCCTTCGTATGACCGAGCCACGACGGCAATCAAGTCATCTTTTACACCACAGAGCTTTGAAGAAGTGGCATGGGCATGACGTTCCTTCAGAGTGCATGCGCCGGTGACGTCACAGAGAGATTTACAGTATCTACAAGTAAAACCTTTTAGGCTTACCTGTAGGTAAAAACAAATGGACTTCGCTACCACTTTAAATTGCAGAACAAGGCAGGAGGAAACCAGGGCTCTCTATATATGAGGGCCAGAAGATTCCTACTATTTCCCATAAGCTATTCTGGGGTGCCTTGCAGACAGGTATGTGACACATGTGGATGGAAAGATTTAAGATGGAGTGCTTTATTGGAGTGGTACTAATAGACCGCTAGTCTATTTTTAATATAGTTGTAGAGGTTTGTGATCTTCCTGAACCTAGACATTGGGTCATACCAGCTGTTAAACCAATGGGCAAGGACTGGGGACAGTTTGAGATCAGTATGGATGATATTGCAGTCTTTGGACACCTTTTGGTCATGTATTATATATATATATATATATACACATAACTGACAGGTAAAGCAAATGACATTGATTACTGTATTTATTGGCGTATAACACTCACTTTTTTACCATGAAAATTGGGTGCAAATAGCGTGTGCGTGTTATACGCCAATACTTCAATTTTAGCTGCCTTGGAGGGGGCGTGGAAGGGGGTGGGACGGCGCCGTCAGATTACATACAGTGAGAAACTCCTGTTTACTTGGTGGCCTCTGTAATAGGAAGTCCCATCTCCTGGGCCGCCACTGGACCACTGTTCTGTCTATCATAGGAGATTCTCACTGTATGTAATCTGTCGGCGCTCATCCCACCCCCCTCCCCGTCCCCTCTAGGCTGCAGATGGTCATCGATCAGGCTGCACTGATGGCAATGGTGAGGCTGCATTGATGTGGACTGATGAGGCTGCATTGATGGCACTTGTGAGGCTGCAGATGGGCATTGATCAGGCTGCATTGAAGGCAATGGTGAAGCTGCAGATGGGCACTGACCCTTATTTTGCTTCAAAGTTCCTTATTTAAAATTTAAGGTTTTTTTCCTGAAACTTCCCTCTGAAAATGAATGTGCGTGTTATACGCCGATAAATACGGTATCTTGTTACAATGGTACATGAAAGTGGGTGGGATACATTAGACAGCGAGTGAACACGTTGTCCCTGAAGTTAATGTGTTGAAAGGCGAAAAAAAAAATAATGGAAAATAAATAAATAAATAAATAAATGGGCAAGTATAAGGATTTGAGCGACTTTGACAAGGGCCAGATAATTAGATGAATGGGTCAGAGCAACTTCAAAACTGCAGCTCTTGTGGAATGTTCCCGGCCTGCAGTGGTCAGGACCGACCAAAAAAGAGGTCCAAGGAAGGAAAACCAGCAAACTGGTGACAGGGTCATGGGGAGGGAAGGCTGGCCCGTGTAGTCAGTTTCATTAGAAGAGCTACTGGAGCTGAAATTTCTGGAAAAGTTACTTCCGGTTCTGATAGAGAAGATGTCAGAACACACATAATATACATTCCTATCTATTTACTAATGCTAGCAGCAGAAGGATTAAAAATAGTTCATGAGAGAGTTTAGTTATGTGCATAGTATCGGCACTTTAAAACAGATATAGGAGGTGTCAACTGTCTCAGAAATCTGATATTTAAAATTTTGAATACAGGTAACCCACATCCTTTGACCATTTCCTTAAAGTGCAGATCAACCCAATCACAAAAATCTCATATAGGCTTTATCATGTTAATATCATTGAAAACATTTTTAAATTAAGTAAAGTCTGCAGATTTTATCCAAAGAACACCTGGTTATCCTGCCATGGAGGTCCTGGTGCAAGACACTTCCTGTTATGGGGTATATTTAGAAGGTTACCCCCAAAGAGTTAAAGGGACTTTAACGGCAACTAATGAGTTGCCGTTAAAGTCCCTTTAACTCTTTGGGGGTAACCTCCTAAATATATTCCGACTTTGGGGATGTTGGCAACAACCACGATATAGTTAAACAGCACTTTCTTTCTTTTTTCCTGTTATGGGGTATCAACTGTCTGTGCTGTCACCCTAACACATACAACTCTCTCTGGTGTAACACTTTAAGCAAGGTTGGTGACCTGTCTTTTCTCTTCTGCAGTTAGGAGATACAGCTTGGTTACCGTCCATACGTCTAATTTTTATCAGTCAATTTATTCATTATGTATACCATATAACCCTTCACCTCACTTTCTATCCCACTATTTCTTTCACCACTAGCGGACCGCCCCACATACATGTACTGCTGCAGGGCGGCCGCTCTGTGCCGGATCACGTACCTAGTATATGTGACCTGACACTTGTGGGTCTGGGGGTCACGCGTTGTGTGCCACCAGCGACCTGTTCCGACCACACACACACAGCGGGATCTAGACATGTGAACTGCCGCAAAAGTTTGTTTTTGTTTCGTTTTTTTCGTTTTCATTTTGATTTTTGGGTCTTTAGTTATGATCGCAATTCGTAAATTCAAAAATCCAAAAAATAAGAAAGAAAATCCAAAAAGTCGAAAGAATAACAAACAATAACCAACTATTAAAATTATAAATATTGGAATTTCCTTTCAAATTTGGCTTTTAGAGAACGTAATGAATACAAATTTATCCGAAGTTATGAATTATCCGAAACAACGAATGCCACATCGAAACAAATGGAACTGAACAAATTAATAAATAATAATAATAAAAAGTTATTATTGTTATTTATTATTGTCAATTTGTTTCGTTCCATTTGTTTAGATACGGCATTCGTTATTTTGGATAATTCATAACTTCGGATAAATTTGTATTCGTTACGTTCCCTAACAGCCAAATTTGAAAGGAAATTCCAATACCTATAATATAATAGTTAGTAAGAGTTAAAGAGGGAGTCCCGCAAAAAATCTTTTTTTAAACGTCAGCAGCTACAAATACTGCAGCTGCTGACTTTTAAAATATGGACACTCACCTGTCACAGGGTCCAGCGATGTCGGCACCCGAGGCCGAACCGTCCCTCGATCCTCGGATGCTGCCGCCGCCATCTTCGGTATGGGGATCAGGAAATGAAGCCTTGCAGGTTCACTTCCCGGTTCCCTACTGCGCATGCGCGAGTCGGGCAGTGCAGTCTGAATGGTCCGTGCTGTCTCTGTGACCCGTGTGTGTCCCAGCAGACAGCGCGGGGGGACAGGAAGAGGCATAGACTCCCGTGGGAGTCTATGCCCGGAAGTGGGTGCAAATACCTGTCTTAGACAGGTATCTGCACCCCCCTCCCCCCTGAAAGGTGCCAAATGTGACACCGGAGGGGGGGAGGGTTCCAAAAAGCGAAGGTTCAATTTTTGTGTGAACCTCCGCTTTAAGTTATTATTAGTTAGTTATGATTTCAGATTTTATTATTTTCAAATTTACGAATATTTTGGAAAAAAATTGTTAAACAAGTTTTGCGTTAATGCGGATATTTCCAAATTAACAAATTTGTTGAAATTTTATTTTACCAAAAAAAAAAAAAAAAATGTAGCAGAATACATATTGGCCTAAATTGATGAGGAAATTATATATATATTTTTTTTAATTTTATTGGATATGTTTCATAGCAGAAAGTAAAAAAATAAATAAATATATTTATATATATATATATATATATATATATATATATATATCATTTTTTTTTCTTTTTTTAATTGTCTGTCTTTTTTATTTATAGTGTAAAAAATAAAAACCGCTGAGGTGATCAAATATCAGAAAAGAAAGCTCTATTTCTAAGTGAAAAAAAAGGAAAAGAAAGGACACATTTTATTTGGGTACAGTGTCACATGACCACGCAATTGTCATGGTAATGCAGTGCTGTATTGCAAAAAATAGCCTGCTCATGAAGGAGGGGGGGGTAAATCTTCCAGAGGGCAAGTGGTTAAGGATGAAGTCATAGTTGGTTGTAATGAGTAATTTAAACAGCTAATTTTAGAACTAGAATATTCAGTCCCAACTAACAAGTAGGATAGAAATGTGTTCCTCTGGGAGGTGGGGGAAGGGAGGCTTTATGCCTTGTATAATGTGCAACTGATCATCAATTGACTTATGAATTATCTGACGCACCTTTTCCTGAACCCTCAAAGCCAACCACCACGTTCACCAATCCGCGAGCCACGTCCAAGTTTTTGGCCAACATGCGTCCTCTCCATGTTCTCACACACTGTATGCACCACCATCCTCTGCACATTCACAACAGGAACATTTCTACATGCCGCGTAAAAGTTTTTTTTATGATGTGAAATCAGCACACATTCATAACAGCGCTCCCCGCAGGCTACGTGAGCGATAGAGGGACCAGGAAAAGAGCGGGGCGCGCATGCGCAGTAGAGTATGCAGGCTCAATGAATCTTGGGAGTTGTAGTATCAGCAGAGCGGAGCATGTGACCATAATACAGGTGCATCTCAAAAAAGTTAGAAGAGCAAAAAGTTAATTTCAGTAATTAAATTCAAAAAGTGAAACTTATATATTTTACACATTTGTGTTACACACAAAGTGATACATTTCAAGCATTTTTTCTTTTGATTTTTGTGATTGTGGCTTACAGCCGGTGACAACCCAAAATTCAGTATCTCAGAAAATTAGAATTTTACATAAGACCAATAAAGCAAAAATGATTTTTAATACAGAAATGTTGTCTTAGTGAAAAGTCTGTCCATGTACAGTATAGTATGTACTCAGTACTTGGTTGGGGCTCCTTTTGCATGAATTACGGCATCAATGCGGTGTGGCATGGAGGAGATCAGCCTGTGGCACTGCTGAGGTGTTATGGAAGCCCAGGTTGCTTTGATAGCGGCCTTCAGCTCATCTGCATTGTTGGGTCTGGTGTCTCTCATCTTCCTCTTGACAATACCCCCAGGGCCGTCTTTAAGGCAGGGAAAAAGGGGCAGCTGCCCTGGGCCCCATCATTGTGTGGGGACCAAAGCAGCTGCCTCATACTTGCCAACTATCCCAGTTTAAATTCCCTTGAAGTTTTAGTCCCGTGCGGTGTCCCGATATCTCAGTGTGAAGTGCTGCTACTAATGCTGCCCAGCTCTGCCCTATTGCCATGTACAGATGACTCACCTGCAGACCCTTTATTGATATGTAAATAGCAGCGGCATTCAATGACATTACATACATTCTATGTAAATGGCCGTGGTCGGCGGCATTGATATGTAAATAAAGGCAGCATTTATATGTATATCATGCCCCCCCCCCCCGGTCATGGTGACTACTGTGTATGCTTCTATTACATTAGTGGTCAGTGTAAATCCCCATTACATTGGTGGCCAGTGTGAATGTTCCTCTTACATTTGCATAGTTGCCAACATTGTAAAAAAAAAATTAGGGACACTTTTTTGGCTGTAGGCGGAGTCACACTATAATAAGGGGGCGGGGCATGCATTTGTAGGCGCGGCAAAGGAAAGTAAAGATGCGGCGCGCTCTGTATTCCAGAGTTTAACAATCAGCAGCTAAAGATACTCCAAACACCTGGTGTTAGCGCTTCAATCATCCCGGCACCATGGTTGTTATGGTGTCAGGATGATTGAAGCGCATTATTTCTATTATTACATTGAAATATAGAATGAAATCATTCAACTCACCATAATGCAGAATCAGTGGGACCCCTGAGTGTGTTGCCTGCCACCAGGTGCCCCCAGCAGAGTCTGCCCTTACATCAGGTGCCCCCAGCAGAGTCCCTTCCTACATCAGGTGCCCCCAGCAGAGTCCCTTCCTACATCAGGTGCCCCTAGCAGAGTCCCTTCTTACATCAGGTGCCCCCAAAAGAGTCCCTTGGCTCTGCTGCTCGTCGGATTGATATAGCTTGCATACTGGAGAATGTGGTAATGATAAATAGGAAATGTTGGTAGGGCATTGTACAGAGGACTGTAGTATGTACAGCAGGTCTAAGATAAAGGGCAGTGTACAGAGGCCCGTAGAATGTAGGGTAGTGCGTCTCCCATTGTAAAAATAGGACAGTGGAATAAATCCTCCAAAAGTTGACTTCAACTTTAACGCAGGAAGGAGGGAGGGAGGGAAGGAGGGAGGGAGGGAAGGAAAAAGAAGAAGAGGGAGGGAAGGAGGGAAGGAAAAAGAAGAGGGAGGGAGGGAAGGAGGGAAGGAAAAAGAAGAGGGAGGGAGGGAAGGAGGGAAGGAAAAAGAAGAGGGAGGGAGGGAAGGAGGGAAGGAAAAAGAAGAGGGAGGGAGGGAAGGAGGGAAGGAAAAAGAAGAGGGAGGGAGGGAAGGAAGGAGGGAAGGAAAAAGAAGAGGGAGGGAGGGAAGGAAGGAGGGAAGGAAAAAGAAGAGGGAGGGAGGGAAGGAAGGAGGGAAGGAAAAAGAAGAGGGAGGGAGGGAAGGAAGGAGGGAAGGAAAAAGAAGAGGGAGGGAGGGAAGGAAGGAGGGAAGGAAAAAGAAGAGGGAGGGAGGGAAGGAAGGAGGGAAGGAAAAAGAAGAGGGAGGGAGGGAAGGAAGGAGGGAAGGAAAAAGAAGAGGGAGGGAAGGAGGGAAGGAAAAAGAAGAAGAGGGAGGGAAGGAGGGAAGGAAAAAGAAGAAGAGGGAGGGAGGGAAGGAAAAAGAAGAGGGAGGGAAGGAAAAAGAAGAAGAGGGAGGGAGGGAAGGAGGGAAGGAAAAAGAAGAAGAGGGAGGGAAGGAGGGAAACATACCTGATAAAAAAAAAGGTAAGACAATAAAAAATCCTATAAAAATTCATACATTTAGGCCAATATGTATTCTACATATTTTTTGGTATAAAAAGAAAAAAATCCCAATAAGCTTATAGTGATTGGTTTGCGCAAAAGTTATTGTGTCTACAAAATATGGGATAAAGCTATGGAATTTTCATTAATTTTTTTAATAGTAACGGCGGCGATCAGTGACTTATAGCAGGACTGCGATATTGCGGTGGACAAATCAGACACTAACTGACACTTTTTGGGAAACAGTGACACTAATACAGTGATCAGTGCAACAAAATATGCACTGTCACTGTACTAATGACACTGGCTGGAAAGGGGTTAGACATCAGGGGCGATCAAAGGGTTAACTGTGTGCCTAGCCAGTGCGGTGTACTGTGGGGGAGGTGCTTGTACTAGGGGAAGCCATTGATCCAAATCTCTTCCTGCTTTGCAGGAACAAAGGAATAAAAACCCCAGAGGTGATCAAATACCACCAAAAGAAAGTTCTATTTGTGGGAAGAAAATGATAAAAATGTAGTTTGGGTACAGTGTTGCATGACTGCGCAATTGTCATTCAAAGTCAGATAGAGCTGAAAGCTAAAAATGGTCCTGGGCAGGAAGGGGGTGAAAGTGTCCGGTATAGAAGTGGATAAAGTGATTGTAAAGTTTTTTCTTTTTAACCACTTCACCCCTGGAAGATTTGGCTGCTGAATGACCGGGCCATTTTTTGCGATACGGCACTGCGTCGCTTTAACTGACAATTGCGCATTTGTGAGACATTGTACCCAAACAAAATTTACGTCCTTTATATATATATATAATAAAAAATGAAATGTATTTATAATCACACACATAGGTTGGACTTGATGGACTTGTTTCTTTTTTCGACCTCACCTACTATGTAATATGTATATTTTTAAGCTATTGATCCTGCCAGAAATCTTGTAAGTTAATGACTTCCTGTGCACTCTTTATCAGTTACAATGTTTCCAGCTCTCCCCTTGAACTACAGAACACCTCCCCTGACAAAGCTGCTCCTCCATATACAGCACAGCGAGTGAGCGTCGTCACCCTGGAACAGAGGCGTGTTACTGGCAGGATCACCAGGTGAAAATAAACTGGAAAAAAAGAAGACTAATGGCAACCATCTGGGGTTAAATACACTTTAATAGCACTCGGTGAATAATCCCCCCCCACCCCCCCTGTGATAAGAAATCCGCTGACAAAATAACTGAAACTGAGCACTCAGTGCAGACTGTAGGTGTCCATGACTTACCTGCCCAGCCGAATGGCCTGTAAGAGGTTAATAAAGGTTTTAGGATTGGTTGCTAGAGATTACTTACATAGTCACATAGTAGGTGAGGTTGAAAAAGGACACAAGTCCATCAAGTCCAACCTATGTGTGTGATTATATGTCAGTATTACATTGTATATCCCTGTATGTTGCGGTCATTCAGGTGCTTATCTAATAGTTTCTTGAAGCTATCAATGCTCCCCGCTGAGACCACCGCCTGTGGAAGGGAATTCCACATCCTTGCCACTCTTACAGTAAAGAACCCTCTACGTAGTTTAAGGTTAAACCTCTTTTCTTCTAATTGTAATGAGTGGCCACGAGTCTTGTTAAACTCTCTTCTGCAAAAAAGTTTACTCCCTATTGTGGGGTCACCAGTACGGTATTTGTATATTGAAAACATATCCCCTCTCAAGCGTCTCTTCTCACAGAGAGAATAAGTTCAGTGCTCGCAACCTTTCCTCATAACTAAGATCCTCCAGACCCTTTATTAGCTTTGTTGCCCTTCTTTGTACTCGCTCCATTTCCAGTACATCCTTCCTGAGGACTGGTGCCCAGAACTGGACAGCATACTCCAGGTGCAGCCGGACCAGAGTCTTGTAGAGCGGGAGAATTATCGTTTTATCTCTGGAGTTGATCCCCTTTTTAATGCCAATATTCTATTTGCTTTGTTAGCAGCAGCTTGGCATTGCTGAGCCTATCATCTACTAGGACCCCCAGGTCCTTTCCCATCCTAGATTCCCCCAGAGGTTCTCCCCCCAGTGTATAAATTGCATTCATATTTTTGCCACCCAAATGCATTATTTTACATTTTTCTACATTGAACCTCATTTGCCATGTAGTCGCCCACCCCAATAATTTGTTCAGACCTTTTTGCAAGGTTTCCACATCCTGCGGAGAAGTTATTGCCCTGCTTAGCTTAGTATCGTCTGCAAATACAGAGATTGAACTGTTTATCCCATCCTCCAGGTCATTTATGAATAAATTAAATAGGATTGGTCCCAGCACAGAACCCTGGGGGACCCCACTACCCACCCCTGACCATTCTGAGTACTCCCCATTTATCACCACCCTCTGAACACGCCCTTGTAGCCAGTTTTCAATCCATGTACTCACCCTATGGTCCATGCCGACGGACCTTATTTTGTACAGTAAACGTTTATGGGGAACTGTGTCAAATGCTTTTGAAAAATCCAGATACACCACGTTTACGGGCCTTCCTTTATCTAGATGGCAACTCACCTCCTCATAGAAGGTTAATAGATTGGTTTGGCAAGAACGATTCTTCATGAATCCATGCTGATTACTGCTAATGCTATCATTCTTATTACTAAAATCTTGTATATAGTCCCTTATCATCCCCTCCAGGAGTTTACATACTATTGATGTTAGGCTAACTGGTCTGTAATTCCCAGGGATGTATTTTGGGCCCTTTTTAAATATTGGTGCTACATTGGCTTTTCTCAAATCAGCTGGTACCATTCCAGTCAGTAGACTATCTTTAAAAATTAGGAACAATGGTCTGGCAATCACTTCACTGAGTTCCCTAAGTACCCTCGAATGCAAGCCATCTGGTCCCAGTGATTTATTAATGTTAAGTTTCTCAAGTCTAATTTTAATTCTGTCCTCTGTTAACCATGGGAGGTGCTTCCTGTGTTGTGTCATGAGGATAAACACTGCAGTTTTGGTTACCGAAGCCCCCCGATTCACTCGTGAAGACTGAGGAGAAAAATAAATTCAATACCTTCGGAAATCTCCCCATCCTTTGTAACCAGATGTCCTTCCTCATTCTTTATGGGGCCAATATGGTTTGTCCTCCCTTTTTTACTGTTTACATACTTAAAGAATTTCTTGGGATTTTTTTTGCTCTCCTCCGCTATGTGTCTTTCATGTTCTATCTTAGCTGTCTTTATTGCACCCTTACATTTCTTATTGCATTCTTTATAAAGTCTGAATGCTGAAGATGATCCCTCAACCATGTATTTTTTGAAGGCCTTCTCCTTTGCTTTTATATGCATTTTTACATTGGAGTTAAGCCATCCAGGACTTTTGTTCGCTCTTTTAAATTTATTACCCAATGGGATACATTGGCTAATGCCCTTATTTAATATGCTCTTAAAGCAAACTCATCTCTCCTCCGTATTCTTTGTTCCTAATATTTTATCCCAATTTATGCCTTTTAGCAAGGTTTGTAGTTTAGGGAAGTTGGCTCTTTTGAAATTCAGTGCCTTTGTATTCCCTTTATGTTTCCTATTTGTGTGATTTATACCGAAACTAATTGACCTAAATTGCCCCATATTTCCACATCCCAGATCAGGTCTGTATTGTTGGTAATCAGTAGATCCAGTAATGTTTTATTTCTAGATGGTGCGTCTACCATCTGACCCATAAAATTGTCCTGCAAGACATTAAGGCGAGCCTTAAATGAATGCGCGGTTCCCTCCGCCCAGTCTATGTCTGGATAATTAAAATCCCCCATTATGATAATACTTCCCATCCTTGCTGCTAATCCAAATTGTGATAGGAGATCTGTCTCCACTTCCTCCCTCAGGTTAGGGGGCCTATAGCATACTCCCAGTATTATTTTCCCCTTAGTTTCATCCCTTTGGAGCTCTACCCATAAGGATTACACCTCCTCTCTAGCTCCCTCAGTGATGTCATCTCTCACATTCACTTGTACATTATTCTTGATATATAGGCATACCCCTCCCCCTTTTTTACCCTCTCTATCCTTGCGGTATAGGGTATACCCTTGAATGTTTGCCAGCCAATCATGAGAGCTGTTGAACCAGGTCTCTGAAATTCCCACAAAATCCAAATCCTCCTCGTACAACAGTATCTCTAGTTCACCTATCTTGTCCGCCATGCTCCTGGCATTGGTGAACATGCCACATAGTTTAGACCGGTCGCATATTGTCCTCGTATTGGGTGTTTCGAGATTGCAACTAGGACTTGCTACTATACTCACCTTGTGTTTTTGTGCTTTGGTTAACCTACCACTAATGCCCCCAATACTACCCTCTGGAATAACTTCCGCGCTGGCTATCTCTGCCTCTGGACCCTCCCCCCCATCGCCTAGTTTAAAAACCCCTCTAACTTTTTGGCCATCTTCATTCCCAGCAGATCTGCACCCTCCTCATTTTGGTGCAGTCCGTCCATTCTATAGTACCGGTTACCGACTGAGAAATCGGCCTAGTCCTCCAAGAACCCAAACCCCTCCTTACTACACCAGCTCTTCAGCCACTTATTTACTTCCCTAATCTCCCTCTGCCTTTCTGGTGCGGCTCGATGTACCGGTAGTATTCCTGAGAATACTACCTTGGAGGTCCTTTTCCTCAATTTAGCTCCTAAGTCCCTAAAATCGTTCTTTAGGACACTCCATCTGCCTCTGACTTTGTCATTGGTGCCAACGTGCACCATGACAGCCGGGTCTTCCCCAGCCCCTCCCAGTAATCTGTCCACAAGATCCGTGATGTGCCGAACCTGAGCGCCCGGTAGACAACATACTGTTCGGTGCTTCAGGTCTCGGTTACAGATTGCCCTCTCTGTCCTAAGAATTGAGTCCCCTACCACCAGAATGTGTCGTTCCTTTCCCTTCACTGCCCCCCCCCCCCCCCCCCACTCTCACTGGAGGAGTTCTTCCCCCGGCAGCTAGGAGAGTCCCTCAGCTCCAGCAGTGCTGGTCCCAGACTGGTTTCACCAATGTCACTCAATGGAGCGTACTTATTGGGATGCTCCAGTACTGGATCGGCCTCCCTGGCACTTCCCCCTCTACCCCTCCTGACTGTCATCCATCTACTCTTTGCTAGTGCCTGCACCTCTTTGTCTCCACCCGCCTCTGTGCTGGCCCCATGCCGGCACCTGCCGTGTACGTTCCTGGCTCTCCTTTAGTATGGAGGGACTTCTCAGTGCTGACAGTTGCTTCCCCAGATTCAGAACCTGGGCTTCCAGGGAAACAATGTGCTTACATTTTGCACAGCAGTATTCGCCCTCGATCGGATGATCAAGGAACACATACATGCAGCAAGATGTACAAAGAGTCGCCTCTCCACACCAGCCGGGAATCGTACCTATTAAATTTAGTGAGGATTGGGGATTTTACCCTGTTCAAATTAACTAACAGCTAGCTTCCTGGCACTAACTTTACATTACTGTACATCAATACTGCTCACTGATTGGTTACTAAAGGTTACAGCACATCATCTCACTGCTGGCACACCATGGACTGGGGTGGTGAGGGGACCCATCAATACAAAGAAAACTCCTAGGACTCCTGGGTTCAGTGACAGTGTTGGGGGAGGGTGTGATTAATGGCAAAGCTGTTTTTTTTTACCGACTGCCAATATAAAGAGGAATTTCAACACTGGCCACCAATAAAATAGGGGTTTACACTGACCACCAATGTAATAGAAGCATTTACAGTAACCACCAATGTAAAGAAGGATTTACACTGACCACCAATGTAAGAGGAACATTCACACTGGCCACCAATGTAATGGGGGTTTACACTGACCACCAATGTAATAGAAACATTTACAGTAACCACCAATGTAAAGAAGGATTTACACTGACCACCAATGCATAGTTGCCAATAGGGCCGATCCTAGTGTCACAGATGCCTGGGTGCAGACATATTTCTGGCGCCCCACGTGGGCGTGGTCATCTTACCAACTCCACCCCTTTACAAATGTTACTATGGCAATGACTCAAATACAAAGATGCTCCCCTAAGAAGTCTTTGTTACCCTGGGATCCTCCCATGATCTTTTAACAATAAAAGAAATACAGGAAGAGAGTACACTAATGAGACCTGGAGGGGAGTCTCTCTGATGCATACAGAGATGGCTTCTGTTAGAGAATCTGTTAGAAAGAGCCCCCAGACATGGTACAGGAGATGGTCAGAGACTGAAGACATGATACAAGAGATGGTCAGAGACTGCAGACATAATACAGGAGATGATCAGAGACAGCACACATATTACAAGAGATGGTCAGAGAATGCAGACATACTACAGGAGACGGTCAGAGACTGGAGATATAATACAGGAGATGGTCAGAGACTGCGGACATGATACAGGAGATGATCAGAGACTGCAGACATAGTACAGGGGACGGTCAGAGACTGCAGACATGATACAAGAATGATACAAGAGATGGTCAGAGATGGCAGACATAATACAGGAGATGATCAGAGACAGCAGACATAATACAAGAGATGGTCAGAGACTGCAGACATGATACAGGAGATGGTCAGAGACTGAAGACATGATACAAGAGATGGTCAGAGACTTCAGACATAATACAGGAGATGGTCAGAGAATGCAGACATATTACAGGAGATGGTCAGAGACTGCAGACGTACTACAGGAGACGGTCAGAGACGGCAGACATAATACAGAAGATGCTCAGAGACTGCAGACATAATACAAGAGATGGTCAGAGATTGCAGACATACTACAGGAGACGGTCAGAGACTGGAGATATAGTACACGAGATGGTCAGAGACTGCAGACGTGATACAAGAGATGGTCAGAGACGGCAGACATGATACAAGAGATGGTCAGAAATTGCAGACATAATACAGGAGATGGTCAGAGACAGCAGACATAATACAGGAGATGGTCAGAGACTGCAGACATGTTACAAGAGGTGGTCAGAGACTACAGTTCCTATGGACGTTAGTAGATAATGGCCGATCGGCCCTCTTACCTAACCCTGCAACGGTTCGTCTGATCAGGAGTCAGCTCACTCTGAATTGCCCGTGGCGACTCCGCTGGGTAGCACCCAGATCTATATTCTGGCAATGACTTCATTCCTTTCTCCGCCAAAGATGGTGCTAAGCTGTGTGGCTTTCCCTCTGGTGGCGCAGGGCAGGGGGGTTCTCTCTCTGGTGTTCCCTCAGCACTGCCCTCTCCCTCTGGAGTCCTGGGTGTACTTCCCTGAAAGCTTTCCCGGGCTCCTGTCTCTCTCCCATTCAGCTGAGCATGCTGTGTGGGCTGCAGTTTCTGTGTTACAGTGGGGCTGCCAGTCCTCGGGACTACATGTCCCACAATCCTTTTCTTTGCTTTTTTTTTCTTCCCTGGCCGATATGAAGGCGGGGGAAGAAACATAGTGCGCCGCTCACTAGTACAGCTGCGCACGTGAAGAGAAGAGGGAGGGGAGAGGAGAGGGAGAGGGAGAGGAGTGACACCCGGTGCTGTAAAACATGGTATCAACCCCCCCAACTATAGTCGCCCTTCAGTACAGACCCCCCTCCACTAAGTATAGACCCCCCCGTCAGTGCAGACCCCCACTAAGTATAAACCCCTCCCTCAGTACAGACCCATCAGTATAGACCCCCCAGGACAAAACACCCCCCTCTATCAGTATAGACCCCCCAGGACAAAACACCCCCCTCTATCAGTATAGACCCCCCTCAGGACAAACCAACCCCCCTTCCATTAGTACAGACCCCCCCTCAGGACAAACCACCCCCCTCCATTAGTACAGACCCCCCTTGAACAAACCACCCCCCTCCATTAGTACAGACCCCTCTCAGGACAAACCAACCCCCTTCATTAGTACAGAACCACCCCCCTCCATTAGTACAGACCCCCCCAAAACAAACCACTCCCCTCCATTAGTACAGACCCCGCAGAACAAACCACCCCCCTACATTAGTACAGAACCACTCCCCCATTAGTACAGACCCCCCTCAGGACAAACCACCCCCCTCCATTAGTACAGACCCCCCTCAGGACAAACCACCCCCCCATTAGTACAGACCCCCCCAAAACAAACCACCCCCCTCTATTAATACAGACCCCTAGAACAAACCACCCCCCTCTATTAATACAGACCCCTAGAACAAACCACCCCCCTCCATTAGTACAGACCCCCCGGGACAAACCACCCCCCCTCCATTAGTACAGACCCCCTCCATTTATACAGACCCCCCAGAACAAACCACCCCCCCTCCATTAGTACAGACCCCCTCCATTTATACAGACCCCCCAGAACAAACCACCCCCACTCCATTAGTACAGACCCCCTCCATTAGTACAGACCCCTCAGAACAAACCACCCCCACTCCATTAGTACAGACCCCCCAGAACAAACCACCCCCACTCCATTAGTACAGACCCCCCCCGGACAAACCACGCCCTCCATTAGTACAGACCCCCCAGAACAAACCACCCCCCCAATTAGTACAGACCCCCCAGAACAAACCACCCCCCTCCATTAGTACAGACCCCCCAAGGACAAACCACGCCCCTATATTAGTATAGACCCCCAGAAACCCCCCCCTACATTAGTACAGACCCCCCAGGACAAACCACCCCCCTATATTAGTATAGACCCCCAGAACAAACCACCCCCCTACATTAGTACAGACCCCCACAACAAACCCCCCCTCCATTTGTAAAGACCCCCCCAGGACAACCCCCCCTCCATTAGTATAGACCCCCGACAAATCACCCCCACCCCTCTATTAAGCTAATTAAAAAAACACCCGGGCAGCAGCTGGAGAGGACAGTGTGCAGCCGCGCCAGCCGGGTGGAGAACAGAGCGTGTCAGGCTTGGGCAGCAGGCGGGAGTTACACACAGGAGGAGAACTGGAACACGTCGGGCACGGACCCCCCCCCCCCCCGTGACGTCACTGCGCGGCTGGTCTCTCTGCACACAGAGACACAGCCGCTCCGGTCTCCAGCTGTTTCCGCTCCCCTCCTCTGACAGGAGGGAGGGGGGATGGGCTTCGGCAAGAGACACAGTGGCGGCGGCGGTGACCGGCGTAGATGGCCGCCTACGGTCAAGGAGATGAGGAGGGAGGGAGCACTCTGGCGCTTCAGCGCCCCCACCTCTGTGGCACCCCGTCCAGGATCGGCCCTGCAAATCTCTGACCATCTCTTGTATTATGTCCACGCATCTTTTCCAACATGACTGCACACCAGTTCACAAAGCAAGGTCCATAAAGACATGGATGAGTGAGTTTGGGGGAGAGGAACTTAACAGGTCTGCACAGAGTCCTGACCTCAACCAGATAGAACACCTTAGGGATGAATTAGAGCTGAGACTGCAAGCCAGGCCTTCTCGTCCAACATCAGTGCCTGACCTCACAAATGCTCTTCTGGAAGAATGGTCAAACATTCCCATAGACACACTCCTAAACCTTCTGGACGGCCTTCCCAGAAGAGTTGAAACTGTTATAGCTGCAAAGGGTGGGCCAACTCAATATTGAACCCTACGGACTAAGACTGGGATGTCATTAAAGTTCATGTAAAGGCAGGTGTCCCAATACTTTTGGCAATATAGTGTATATGTCCAGCTTTAGTGTAATTGCTTCTCTGACTGATGTCTTGTTTTCTCATTTTAGTGATTATGTATGCAGTATTTCTCAAGTTTCCCGAAGAAGCCAATGATTGGCGAAACATGTTGAGCTACTGCATCTGTATGGTAGCCGCATGGATTCTCTATGATGGTTTCATATGAATTTGCCATTTTTAAATGTTTGTAATAAAATTTGGATATTTTTACAATTTGTGTTGGCACCTACAAAATCCCGAAAAACTGCTGATCTACTGGGATTTTCAAGCACAACCATCTCTCGGGTTTACAGAGAATGGGGGGGGGAGAGAAAATATCCAGTGAGCGGAAGTTGTGTGGAAGATGTCTTGTTGAAGTCAGAGGAGAATGGGAAGACTACCACTCGTTACATCCAAGGTATGCAGAATACCATCTCTGAATGCACAACACATCCAACCTTGAAGCAGATGGACTACAGAGGCAGGCGACCACACCGGGTGCCACTCCTGTCCGCTAACAGGAAACTGAGGCTACAATTGGCACAGGATCACCAAAATTGGACAATGGAAGATTGGAAAAACGTTGCCTGGTCTGATGGTTCTGGATTTCAGCTGCAACATTCAGATGGTGGGGTCAGAATTTGGCGCATGGATCCATCCTGCCTTGTATCACCGGTTCAGGCTGGTGGTGGGGGGTGTAATGGTGTGGGGGATATTTTCTTGGCACACTTTGGGCCCCTTAGTACCAATTGAGCATCGTTTAAACATAACGGCCTACCTGAGTATTGTTGTTGACCATGCCCATCCCTTTATGACTACAGTGTCCCCATCTTCTGATGGCTCCTTCCAGCAGGATAATGCACCACGTCACAAAGCTCCAATCATCTCACCACTGGACAATGAGGTCCCTGTACTCCAATGGCCTCCACACTCACCACATCTCATCCAATAGAGCACCTTTGGGATGTGGTGGAACGGAAGGTTGGCACCATGGATGTGCACCTGACAAATCTACAGAAACTGCGTGATGTTATCAGGTCACTATGGAGCAAAATCTCTGAGGAACGTTTCCAACACCTTGTTGTATCTGTGCCACCAAGAATGAAGGCCAAAGGGGGTCCAACCTGCTACTAGCAAGGTGGACCTAATAAGGTGGCCGATGACTGTATATATTTATATTATTTAGGTAATTCCTCTGTTTTTTGGGTAAGTACTCTGTGAGGCGAGGCAAGGTGAGCCTCTGATCGAACGGCCCAGTTGTCAGAGGTGCTTGTGGAAAATCAGTAGACTTCTTTATTCTTTTTTGTAGAACACCCATGATTAGACAGACCCGATATAATCAGATGCTCACGAATAATAAGTCATTGAGTCTTAATCTTCATTTACTTAAAGCAACAGTGTAATGTACACATATAATGCATTCCCTTGTGCCCCTCCCCCGATCAACAAGTAATTACATTTTTCAATCAAAAAAATTTTGTTTTTCAGAATTTTTTTTTTTTTTTTTAGACCCAGTATAGTCATCACTGGGTCTGTCTGCAAACCTTTGCTTGTAGCAAAATCAAGTTTGGTGCAGGGAGCAAGCATGTCACGTTTGCTTTTTTTTAGGTTTGGCATCAATTGCTCTCCTGCTCTTCCCAAGCACTGTCTGAAAGGACACATTACCTTTGGACACGCGTCCCGGATAGCCACTGGGTGATGCAGATTTTAGCTGTGCGATCTGCTGATCAGTGATCAAAAACTCATCAGCAGATTACACAGCTCACCTCCCAGTGGCCTGCAGGGATGCATGTTTAACTGCTTCTAGACCAGCCGCCGCAGTTTTACTGCGGCAGGTTGGCTCCCCTGCGCGAAATCACGTTAATGTACGTGATCTCGCGGGGCTCGGATAGCAGGCGCGTGGGTGCCGATGCTCGGGTCCCGCAATCGTCTCACGGAGAGGAAGAACAGGGAAATGCTAATGTAAACAAGCATTTCCCCATTCTCACTAGTGACAGGACACTGATCACAGCTCCCAGTGATCGGGAGCGGTGATCAGTGTCGTGTCACACGTAGCCCATCCCCCCCTACAGTTAGAACACATCCCTAGGACACACTTAACCCCTTCCCCGCCCCTTACTGGTTAACCCCTTCACTGCTGGTCACATTTACACAGTAATAAGTGCATTTTTATAGCACTAATCGCTGTATGAATGTGAATGGTCCCAAAATGGCGCCAAAAGTGTCCGATGCGTCCGCCATGTCACAGTCACGATAAAAATCGCTGATCGCCGTCATTACTAGTAGAAAAATTTTTTTTTTTTTTAAATTAACAAAAATGCCATTAAACTATCCCCTATTTTGTAGACACTATAACTTTTGTGCAGACCAATCAATAAACATTAATTGCAATTTTTTTACCAAAAATATGTAGAAGAATACGTATCGACCTAAACTGAGAAAAAAAAAGTTTTTTTTATATATTTTTTGGGTATATTTATTATAGCAAAAAGTAAAAAATATTGCTTTTTTTTTTTTTTTTAAATTGTCGCTCTATTTTTGTTTATAGCGCAAAAAATAAAAACCGCAGAGGTGATCAAATATCACCAAAAGAAAGCTCTATTTGTGGGGAAAAAAGGACGTCAATTTTATTTGGGTACAGGGCCGCACGACCGCGCAATTGTCAGTTAAAGCGACGTAGTGCAGAATCGCAAAAAATGGCCTGGTCA
Organism: Lithobates clamitans; assembly: GCA_037952925.1. NCBI lineage: Eukaryota > Metazoa > Chordata > Amphibia > Anura > Ranidae > Lithobates > Lithobates clamitans. The sequence goes on from JBBGZY010001668.1 coordinate 2,660,580, forward strand.
TTGGACAGCCAAATCCTCCGGGGCTGAAGTGGTTAGAGGTAGGCTGGGGACGTGTTCTTTCAAACAATGCTTGGAAAGAGCATTACAGCGACTGATGCCAACCCTAAAGAGCAAAAATTATTCATGGCACAGAAAGCTAATGGCTGTGAGAAGCGGCCCACAGACATTACAGATCAGGAGGAGATTAATGCCGATTGGAGGATTTCTGACAGGAAGTGAAAGGAGGCCGAAGATAGCGCCGCAGCTTCAGAAGCTTCTGTTGTGAAGATGGAAGTTTGCAGGCAATTGAGAATACCAGAGAGGGACTGATCGGTCTATAATTTTAATGGTCAGTTAATTTTAACAGTGAGAGACAGAACAACAACAAAAATAATCAGAAAAACTCATTTCACAAAAGTTTTAAACGGATTTGCATTTTAAATGAGTGAAATAAGCATTTGATCCCCTATCAATCAGCAAGACTTCTGGCTGCCAGGTGTCTTCTATTCAGGTAACGAGCTGAGATTAGGAGCACTCTCTTAAAGGGAGTGCTCCTGATCTCAGCTTGTTACCTGTATAAAAGACGCCTGTCCACACATTCAGTCAGATTCCAATCTCTCCACCATGGCCAAGACCAAAGAGCTGTCCCAGGATGTCGGGGACAAGATTATAGACCTACACAAGGCTGGAATGGGCTACAAGACCATCGCCAAGAAGCTTGGTGAGAGGGGGACAAGAGTTGGTGCGATTATTCACAAATGGAAGAAACACAAAATAACTGTCGATCTCCCTCGGTCTGGGGCTCCATGCAAGATCTCACCTCGTGGAGTTTCAATGATCATGAGAACGGTGAGGAATCAGCCCAGAACTACACGGGAGAATCTTGTCAATGATCTCAGCTGGGACCATAGTCACCAAGAAAACAATTGGTAACACACTACACCGTGAAGGACTGAAATCCTGCAGCGCCCGCAAGGTCACCCTGCTCAAGAAAACACATGTACAGGTCCGTCTGAAGTTTGCTAATGAACATCTGAATGATTCAGAGGAGAACTGGGTGAAAGTGTTGTGGTCAGATGAGACCAAAATCGAGATCTTTGGCATCAACTCAACTCGCCGTGTTTGGAGGAGGAGGAATGCTGCCTATGACCCCCCAATAACACCATCCCCACTGTCATACATGAAGGTGGAAACATTATGCTTTGGGGGTGTTTTTCTGCTAAGGAGACGGGACAACTTCACCGCATCAAAGGGACGATGGACGGGGCCGTGTACCATCAAATCTTGTATGAGAACCCCCTTCCCTCAGCCAGGGCATTGAAAATGGGTCATGGATGGATATTCCAGCATGACAATGACCCAAAACACACGGCCAAGGCAACAAAGGAGTGGCTCAAGAAGAAGCACATTAAGGTCCTGGAGTGGGCTAGCCAGTCTCCAGACCCTAATCCCTTAGAAAATATGTGGAGGGATCTGAAGGTTCGAGTTACCAAACGTCAGCCTCAAAACCTTAATGGCTTGGAGAGGATCTGCAAAGAGGAGTGGGACAAAATCCCTCCTGAGATGTGTGCAAACCTGGGGGCCAACTCCAAGAAACGTCTGACCTCTGTGATTGCCAACAAGGGTTTCTCCACCAAGTACTAAGTCATGTTTTGCGAAGGGATCAAATACTTATTTCACTCATTAAAATGCAAATCAATTTCTAACTTTTTGGAAATGCGTTTTTCTGGATATTTTTGTTGTTATTCTGTCTCTCACTATTAAAATAAACCGACCATTAAAATTATAGACGGATTATTTCTTTGTCAGTGGGAAAACGTACAAAATCAGCAGGGGGATCAAATACTTTTTTCCCCTCGCTGTATATAGAAGTGACTCTTTATATTCATTAACTTGATATTTGTGATGTTTCCTGAAAGGCTCCATCCAATAAAAATCTTACTCTGGTTTGAGTTGGCTATTTGCATAGAAATCCCTACATTTTAGGGATCAAATCTCAAGTTAACAAAAATAGTCACTTAAAGCTGATGTTTATTGTACACATATATTACCTTCCCTTCTCCCTCGATCAACATTTTCAGACAAATCATTTTGTTTTCAAGAAATACCTTTCTTTTGAGACCCAGTGACGTCATCATCACTAGCCCTGTCTGATGGACTTTGCATTGAGTTTGGTGGAAAGGACCAGCAGGCACGTCACATCACAGCGCCCTTTTCTTGTTATATGAAAGAACACGTCCTCAGCATCCCTTTGAATGTGCATACTCCTCCTCGCTGGCCAATGGGCGCTGCAGACTTTATCTGTGGCAGAACACAAAGAAGGCACTTCTAAGTGCAATAAAACAAGACTTTAATTGCCCAAAGGACAGTTAAAAACACTTTCCTAACTGGCTCGCGGCGAAGAGCAGCGTATTTCCTAACTGGCCCGCGCTGAGGAGCTGCGTGTCAGGTTACCAGCAAGTGCCGCCATGCTGCTGGAACCAGTGTGGAATGCAGATACCCGGATATTACATCAAAAGGGGGCGGCGACGCGTTTTGGACCATGCGCAATATCTCCTTCATGACCGTGGATGCATAGCCAGTGGGGAAGCTTATATCCCCGCCCCCCACCCATAGTTCCAACCTAGTTACCATATAAGCTTCCCCACTGGCTCTGCATCCACAGTCATGAAGAAGGAGCTATTGCGCATGCTCCAAAAAGCGTCACCGCCCCCTTTTGACATCATATCCGGGTATTTGCGCTCCACGCTGGTTCTGGCAGCTTTTCCTGGTTATCTGACATGGAGCTCTTCACCGCGGGGACGGCTGGGAAATACGCTGCTGCAACATCTTAAAGGAAACCTCCCGCTGGGCGTCTCATGTTATCTGATGAGCCTGTATATACTTCACCTCTTGTAAGTGTTTTTAACTGTCCTTTGAACAACTTAAAGCTTTATTGCACTTAGAAGCGCCTTCTTTGTGTTCTGCTTTCTACCAGAGTTTGCTTCTCTCTAATGGAGTGCGGCTGATGTGCATCTCAAGACATCTGCCTGCTTTGTCCTGGTTTCATCTTGCATCAAACTGTGAACTTATGATCACCAGGAGGGTCGATTTTTTTTACCTAGAGCCCTTTTATCCTACCATTTCTTTGTCCAGATTTTTATCTGTGCAATCTGCTGATCAGCTGCTTGAACATACACGTCTAAAGGGATGCTAGGTTCTTTCATATAATGTTTTTGGAACACAAAGGCTGATGGCAGTGAAAATTACTAAAAAGTTTTATACCAATAAAATGCTGCTCTATCCAATTGTAATCATACGGTAACCATACTAAATCACAATATTACTGGCTGCAGTTAAATAGTGGTGGTGAGATATTCTATTCCTTTATATAGGAATAGAATATCTCACCACCACTATTTAACTGCAGCCAGTAATATTGTGATTTAGTGCGGTTACCGTATAATTACAATTGGATAGCGCAGCATTATATTGGTGTAAAACTTTTTGGCACGAGCATATGGGACATGATCAATGCTAGCAGCTGTCCTTTAATCATCTCTAATTATCATTTGGATCTTCACATGGTAGTTCGCAAGATTGTTTGTTTTTTAGAGTGAAAATTACCAACCAGGACTGTGTAATTATGGGTTATTTAAGAAAAAAAAATATAAAGTAATAGCTAATTTTTCATTTCTATAAGAAGCTGAAAATATACATATTTCTCGATAGCCTGAGAGTGCGGGCAACAACTGTCACTATAATAATGAATTTCATAAAATGTAATGAACATCCCGTAAACTGTAAATAAAAAAAATAAATCTTCCTTAATAGCAGGACTACAGAGACACTAGCTGTAGTGTAGCAAAAAAAAAAAAAAAAGAATAAAAAAAGCTAAATTGAAATGATCTGCAATTTTTGCCTCAGAGTCCACCACTTAATACGAAACGCAGAGAGAAATGATATCTCAGAAGGGGGCTTTCCATGAAGTGTGCAGTCTGTACATTGAGGTATTGGGGCAATAATTAGGGAGATTAGAGCCCCCTTGTGGACAGGATAAGTGCAATATAAACGCAAATGCATAGGTAGGTTCCAGTTCCTGGACTGAGGACGATGTTCTGGTGTCAGGTGACGTTCCATCGACGTGGTGCCCTAATCGTGGACCCAGTGTGAGAAGTGAATGGGGGGGTGTGCTGATTTAGGCATCATTTACAAACACTGCAGGAGCCATATTGGGTAGCGAACCAGCAATGATCAAAATTCAGCCAATCAGCTGGCTTTCCCCACTCGCAATGTTATCCGGTCTGTTCCAGCTTAGATGTAACGTGACAACCTGGGAAGGAGATACGTAACAAAAAGAAGTTGGGGTGTCACTGAAGACGCAGTTTTCAAATACTGGGGGTGTGGCTTCCCTTCTTCAATTCGCTGACCGACACCTTCTCCTTGTTCAGTGGCAATTCTGACAACGTGGGTCACATTTTCTTCCATTTATGTTACATCGGCACCCCCCTGAGGTGTCTCCTGGACCCTGCATGTACAGAAAAGAGGGGGGGGGTTATTATGCATATAAACAATTGCCATTGGAGGAAAACAGAGTGACATCATCAAACCAAACGCACCACCTACAATTCGTTTAAAGGTCTGCAAAAAAATGCTCAAACTTGAATTTAAAAGGTAACGCTAATGATTTTGGTCAATTTTATTTTACATGTGCTGTACTTGTGCTTTTACATCATAATTTTATATAATTTTATTTATTTTTATTGATAATTTTATTCATTTATGATCTTAAATTTCGCAAATATTTACTCCGTCCACGTCGCTCAGTTTGTAAAACACACTGGGCCCTATAAATGGCTTGCATGATTGTTGGCAGCCTATTTATAACTGACTAAGCAGACATACACACACAGATATGTACACTATGTACAGATGAGTTTGTTTTTTTTGTAAGATTAGATATAAATGAATACAGTTATATTAAATTCTAATATATATATATATATATATATATATATATATATATATATATATATATATATATATATATATTATTATTTTTTTTTTTTTTTTATGTTTTCATTAAAAAATATATATATTTGTAAGATTAGATGAATAGATGATTAGATGAATTAGATGAATAAAATGATATAAAATTCCAATTTATACTTTTTTTAAAAAATGTTTTCATTCCAAAAAATTGGAAAATGTAATATCATATAAAATAAAATGATATAAAATTTCAATTGATACTTTTTAAAACAATTTTTTTAAATAAAATGTAAGATTATATAATAAAATGATATAACATTTAAATTCCTTTTTAAAACAGTTTTTTTTAATTAAAAATGCAATATATATGTTATTTATATGTATATTTATTATTTTTTTTAAAAAGTATACATTTTACAATTAAGTGTATTGATTTTTATATAAACTTACATTTTGCATTTTTTTTTATTAAAAAAAAAACTGTTTTAAAAAGTGTAAATTGAAATGTTATATCACTTTTTTATATAGTCTTACATTTTATTTAAAAAAAAAGAGTTTTAAAAAGTATCGATTTAAATTTTATATCATTTTACTTATTTCATATATTACATTTTCCAATTTTTTGCATGAAAACTTTTTTTAAAAAAGTATAAATTGGAATTTTATTTATATATATTCTTACAAAAACATTTTTTATTTAATGAAAACATTTTTTTAAATATATAAATTAGAATTTTATATAATTTTATTTATTTATGTCTAATATTACAAAAAAAAAAAAAAAAAAAAAAAAAAAAAGCTCATCTGAACTGGAGCCGCAGAGAGTCCTAGTTAAAAATCTCATGATTAGGATGTAGAGTAATAAAAGAATGTTGCTATAGATTGCATATATAAAAAAAAAGATAAACTGACCAGGGTAAGAAAACAGAACAGAACACAAAACATATACTGAAAAGAACAATAAAATAGAATATAAAATATCAATTGGTGTATAGAATGTCACAAATCTATTGTAAATGATAAGAATATAAATATACAGTAAATAAAAAAAATATTTGTATATATATTTGCATCTATTGAAGATAATGATAAGCATATAAATATGTATAAATATCTGCAAGGAATACATAGGTAATAATATAATCAAATTTACATCATCACATCATATATCATAGAGTATAAAATATACAAGAAATCCAAATATAAATACATTTAAGAATATTATAAACATACAAATGTCATATCATATACATTTATATATTTATCATATTCTTAAATGTATTTTGTATTTGAATTTGTGTCATATTTTATACTCTATGATATGATGATGTGAATTTGATTATATTATTACCTATTTATTCCTTGCAGTTCTATATACAAATTTTATATTTATAAGTATATGCTTATCATGATCCTCAATAAGTATGTGATATTTTATACACCAATTGATATTTTATTTTCCATTTATATTGTTCCATTGGATCCATTTTTCTTACCCTGCCCGTTTTATTTTTTTTATATGTGCAATCTATAGCAAAGTTCTGTTATTACCGTACATTGTAATCATGAAATATTTATAGGTTATCTTTATTGTTTTTTTATACGCCAACCCTGATGAAGGGGGAGGCATTTCCCCTGAAACGCGTTGGCTTTACTAATCACCTATTAACTAAGAACGCAAATAAACTTCTTAAATACAACCACAAGTGTGATGAACCTTTATACTAGGAATGCCTTCCATGCTCATTCTACCCTGTGGAGCGTCTCGCTTTCTCTTTCAGAGAGACAGAAGCCTGAGACCTTAACAAGTCTTACCGACACCACAACTTTTTTTGGTTACGAGACTCCCCAAAAGGACAAATCACCTTCACTCGAAACCATTCAATACACTACTCTACATACACATATTGGTTAAAATGGAAGGCAGAGACTACTTTTGGAAGGGAAAGGAAGGAAGACCTAGGCCTCAACAGCGCCTTGTCCTTGTGCAGGACCTAAAAGGGTTCCTTGCAGGACAGCTTCCAGAAAAGAGACTTGCCTAGCCGAGATGATTGCCACTAGAAAAAAGTGAGAAATGTCTCTGATAGTTTCAAATTAGGGGTTAAGAAGTGTTGAGAGGATTGGAAAGGGGGAGTCACATGGGAGACCCCGTGCACAAAAGTCTTAATCAGAGAGTTGGAAGCCAATGGTCTCTGAAACAGAAGGGAAAGAGTAGAGATTTCATCCTTGATGGTGCTGAGTGCCAAACCATAGTTCAGACCCAACTGCAAAAAAAGAGGATCTGTCCAACTGAGAATTTACTGAGGTGAAAGTATTTAGTCTTACACAAGGTAAAGTATACCCCTTCCATGTCCGATGATAGGTCTTGCTGGTAATAGGCTTCCTAGCTTTGAGCATCATAGTAATCAGACTCCGAGATACCCCTCTCCCTTGGAACCTGGATCATGCTGTTAAAGCCAGTGACCAAGTAGCAGATTGGTAAATTGGTTGTTGAGTCAGTAAATCCAGACCGATTTAAACTATGAGCCCAGTGCGTATGCTAGCAGTTGTACCAGGTTGGAGTACAGCATCTGCCTGGGCCAACCTGGATCGCCAGAATGCCCTCCATCTCGATTCCGCAGGGCATATGAGGAAGAACTTTCATGGGAGGAAAGGCATAGATCATGGAGCACAGATACCACAGACCCTTGGACCAGGACACAAACCTCTACAGTTCGTTGCTGAACCTGAAGTCCAGGACATTTACATCTGGCATCCCCCACCTGTGACAAAGGTCCTGGGCATCTCTGGGTGCAGAGATCCTCTCCTGGATCCAGAAGCTGCCAGCTGATTAAATCCCGACTGCAAGTTGTCTACACTGGGAATGTAAATGGCTAACAAGGCTTTAACACAAAATTCTGCCAGGACAGGATCTGGTCTCTTGTTTCACAGTGAGACGTCTTGTACCTCACTGATGATTGATGTATACCCCCCTGCTATGGCATTGTCTAACTGGATACAAATCAGATTGCCCTCCAATAGGTTGGTCCAATGCTTAAGGGACAGCCAGATGAACTAAACATGGTGATGAGATTCTTCAGAGGACCAAGTCCATGGCACAAAAAAGGTACCAGGACTCCTCCAAGTTTTACATTGCTGACGTCCATTGGGATTCCTCAGAAGATGGCGAGAAACGACTTCTCTGACTCCAACGTCAGATCATGAAGCCTTCAAGACCGGGACAGCCTGGTCCTTAGGGTCAACCAGATTGATTTATCGAGAGACAAAACTGAGGTTTCCAAAGATGACAAGATGTGTAATTGGATAAAGGAAACTGAATTGAAGGAGGCTACTATGAGCCCCAAGAAACTCATGCAGAAGCAGAGGTTCAGATGGCTTCTGGATTTAAAAATACAGACTTGAAACCTAAGAGACTAGTTTCTCTTGGGGAAGGAACACTCTGGCTTAGGAAGTATCCAAGTCCAGCTCCAATTACTCCAAGTGATTAATCAAAACCAGCGATTTCTGAAGATATAGACATTAAGAGACGTGTTGTCCTTCAGTGTTTGATCACTGTTCATGCAACAGAAGGGTGCCCAAGTATCCCACAATGGGAATTCTTAGAGAGCATAACAGATCTATGACTGGAGCCAGCACCTTGATGAACACCAGGGGGGCAAAAGATAGGTTGAATGTAAGGGCTACAAACGAACGGTGCAAAGGCCCTAAAGCAAAACATAGGGGGTGTTGATGACCTTAAAACATGTATATAAGCATCCATCGAAGGCTACCTTAATGCATAGAATGCAATAAGGTGAATAACCACGAGGGTTTACAACCCCTTTAAAGAAAACCTGCCACCAAAAAAATCATCATGTAGGGGACTTTTTGTAGCCTATATGATAAAAAAAAAGTTTAGTAAAAAGAAGTTTAAAGTATTTGATATAGGGATCCACTGATTATCGTGAAGGCTGATTATTGCAGGCCGATCTCCACATTTTCTGAAAAATCGTTATCGGTCGCAAACTAGACCGATATTGCTTTAAGGGGTTTTAGAGTTGTTTAGAGCGAACGCTCAGCTTTATTGTAATAACAACCGATTGCGGCTCAGCAGCCACTGGGCTGTTATTACTAGCAGCGGGAGGGGACGTCCCCACCACCACCACCACCTTCCTCCGCTTGCCTGGGTTCCTCTTCTCCTCTTGGTTCTTTGTGCTCAAAAAACACTCCACCCTCACCTAGCACCATCTTACCTGTGGCCCCCAGCGAGGGCCCTTGGTCACCCAGCAAATCTCAGTCTGGCACATGGTGCAGCGGATCCAGTCGCAGCCGTCTTTCTTTTGGACAATGATCTGACAGGCGGGACAGTACATGGCTTCCCCGGTCTGGACGAGTGTCTGCGGAGAGAGAAGGAGAAAAGGAAAATAAACTCTGACAGCTGTGCCAAGGCATTGCTAAGATTATTCACCCATCCACTCAGAACTGAGACTGCTGTGTCGGGCGGAGGGTTAGCGGGTGATCAGTACTTAGCTGTCGGTGAATACGCATTAAATATGCAGTATCAAACTGCGCCTATAATTTTGCTGGTGGGCAGGTGGCCGATGCCAGCCCGGGTCTGTTCCAGCTAGGTAAGTTGGCAAGAAATGTGGAAGGGTGATGTTAAACGTTACCTGATCCTATCAGTAAGATTCCTTGATTATGGGAGGCCTCCGACCAATGAGATCATCGACATTGTGCTCAGTACCCTTTGGTCTCTCACCCATGATTGCAAGGAGACCGCAGGTCACATGACCCTCACCTTTAGCATGTCGCTTGTCTGTCTGGCGGCAGTGTCATTCAGCGCTCGGATACGCAGGTCATCCTGGTACTCTTTGCAGTTCATTCCGCTGTGGATGGCCTGCAGGGATAAACACTCATTAAAGTGAACCTGTCCTGGCCTAAAAGATAAGAACAGTGCTGGAGTGCTGCCCTTAGAGTGCGGTAATGTTGGGATTAACCCCGCCCCCTTTACAGCATTCATCCCCACCCCCCTGTTACTCAACTATCAAACACCAGAACTTCAATAGGTATTCTGGCTCTTAATAGCTTTGGGGGGTGGGGTTTAATGGTGACATGGAGGGAAGATGAGATCCTTTGTACAGCCTGGCCTGGTATGCAAAGGGGCCCCACAGTGACACCCAGGTTGATTTGAACACTTACACAGGGATATGTAACCCCCACATGGTGCCGTACTTCACCACTGTTATTAACATCCTCTCCGAGTACTCAGCACCAATTTCTCCCTCCTCTTTGTGTTGTCAGTGGTGATAGCTCCACCCCGGAGCAGTCAGTGGTGATAGCCCCGTTCCGGAGCAGTCAGTGGTGATAGCTCCACCCCGGAGCAGTCAGTGGTGATAGCTCCACCCCGGAGCAGTCAGTGGTGATAGCTCCACCCCGGAGCAGTCAGTGGTGATAGCTCCACCCCGGAGCAGTCAGTGGTGATAGCTCCACCCCGGAGCAGTCAGTGGTGATAGCTCCACCCCGGAGCAGTCAGTGGTGATAGCTCCACCCCGGAGCAGTCAGTGGTGATAGCCCCACCCCGGAGCAGTCAGTGGTGATAGCCCCACCCCAGAGCAGTCAGTGGTGATAGCCCCACCCCAGAGCAGTCAGTGGTGATAGCCCCACCCCAGAGCAGTCAGTGGTGATAGCCCCACCCCGGGGGAATCAGTCAGTGGTGATAGCTCCACCCCGGGGGAATCAGTCAGTGGTGATAGCTCCACCCCGGGGGAATCAGTCTGTGGTGATAGCTCCACCCCGGGGGAATCAGTCTGTGGTGATAGCTCCACCCCGGGGGAATCAGTCTGTGGTGATAGCCCCGCCCCAGAGCAGTCTGTGGTGATAGCCCCGCCCCAGAGCAGTCTGTGGTGATAGCCCCGCCCCAGAGCAGTCTGTGGTGATAGCCCCGCCCCAGAGCAGTCTGTGGTGATAGCCCCGCCCCAGAGCAGTCTGTGGTGATAGCCCCGCCCCAGAGCAGTCTGTGGTGATAGCCCCGCCCCAGAGCAGTCTGTGGTGATAGCCCCGCCCCAGAGCAGTCTGTGGTGATAGCCCCGCCCCAGAGCAGTCTGTGGTGATAGCCCCGCCCCAGAGCAGTCTGTGGTGATAGCCCCGCCCCAGAGCAGTCTGTGGTGATAGCCCCGCCCCAGAGCAGTCTGTGGTGATAGCCCCGCCCCAGAGCAGTCTGTGGTGATAGCCCCGCCCCAGAGCAGTCTGTGGTGATAGCCCCGCCCCAGAGCAGTCTGTGGTGATAGCCCCGCCCCAGAGCAGTCTGTGGTGATAGCCCCGCCCCAGAGCAGTCTGTGGTGATAGCCCCGCCCCAGAGCAGTCTGTGGTGATAGCCCCGCCCCAGAGCAGTCTGTGGTGATAGCCCCGCCCCAGAGCAGTCTGTGGTGATAGCCCCGCCCCAGAGCAGTCTGTGGTGATAGCCCCGCCCCAGAGCAGTCTGTGGTGATAGCCCCGCCCCAGAGCAGTCTGTGGTGATAGCCCCGCCCCAGAGCAGTCTGTGGTGATAGCCCCGCCCCAGAGCAGTCTGTGGTGATAGCCCCGCCCCAGAGCAGTCTGTGGTGATAGCCCCGCCCCAGAGCAGTCTGTGGTGATAGCCCCGCCCCAGAGCAGTCTGTGGTGATAGCCCCGCCCCAGAGCAGTCTGTGGTGATAGCCCCGCCCCAGAGCAGTCTGTGGTGATAGCCCCACCCCAGAGCAGTCTGTGGTGATAGCCCCACCCCAGAGCAGTCTGTGGTGATAGCCCCACCCCAGAGCAGTCTGTGGTGATAGCCCCACCCCAGAACAGTCTGTGGTGATAGCCCCACCCCAGAACAGTCTGTGGTGATAGCCCCACCCCAGAACAGTCTGTGGTGATAGCCCCACCCCAGAGCAGTCTGTGGTGATAGCCCCAACCCCCGGAGCAGTCAGTGGTGATAGCCCCAACCCCCGGAGGAGTCAGCGGTGATAGCTCCACCCCGGAGGAGTCAGCGGTTATAGCTCCACCCCGGAGCAGGCAGTGGTGATAGCCCCACCCGAAGCAGGCAGTGGTGATAGCCCCACCCGAAGCAGGCAGTGGTGATAGCCCCACCCGAAGCAGGCAGTGGTGATAGCCCCACCCGAAGCAGGCAGTGGTGATAGCCCCACCCGAAGCAGGCAGTGGTGATAGCCCCACCACGGAGAAGTCAGCGCTGATAGCTCCACCCCAGAGCAGTCAGTGGTGATAGCTCCACCCCGGAGGAGTCAGTGGTATTCGCAGCCAGTGGGTATAGTTCCACCCCCGAGCATTCAGTAGCCCCATGCTTTTAGTATATCTGAAAATGTACACAGGTGTATATATAGTGCCCCCCCCCCCCCCCCACATGTAACATGGTGATGTACTTCACCACAGTTTTTTTGCCATCCTCTACGAGTACTCAGCATTAAAGCTGAGTTCCACACAAAAATGGAACTTCCGCTTTTCGGAATCCCCCCCCCCCCCCCTCCGGTGTCAAATTTGGCACCTTTCAGGGGGGAGCAAATACCTGTCCAATACAGGTATTTTGCTCGCCACCCGCGGGTATCTATGCCACTCCCCCCTCCCCGCTGTCTTCTGGGAGACACACGGGTCCCAGGAGACAGGGACCAGTGGGAACGCGCAGCGCGAGTCGCGCATGCGCAGTAGGGAACCAGGAAGTGAAGCTGCAAGCTGATTCCCTTACCGAAGATCGCGGTCACCCTGGACAGGTAAGTGTCCATATTTTTAAAGTCAGCGGGTGCAGTATTTGTAGCTGCTGACTTTAAAAAAAAATAAATAAAAAAAAACGGCAGAACTCCACTTTAATTTCTCTGTCTTTTTTGTGTAGTCAGTGGTAATAGTTCCACCCATGAGCATTCAGTAGTGACTGCTCCACCCTCGAGCAGTCAGTGGTGATAGCTCCACCCCCGAGCAGTCAGTGGTGATAGCTCCAACCCCGAGCAGTCAGTGGTGATAGCTCAACCCCCGAGCAGTCAGTGGTGATAACGCCAACCCTCGAGCAGTCAGTGGTGATAACGCCAACCCTCGAGCAGTCAGTGGTGATAACGCCAACCCTCGAGCAGTCAGGGATTTCTTCACCTCCAAGCAGTCAGTAGTGATAGCCCCATGCTCTTCGCAGTCAGTGGGTATAGTCTCACGCCCAAGCAGTCAGTGGTGATGCTTTAAGCAGATTTGAAAACTTACACAGGTATATGTAGCCCCCACATGGTGCTGTACTTCACCACTGTTATCATCCTAGAGGAGTACGCAGCACCAATTTCTCCATCTTCTTTGTGTAGTCAGTGGTGATAGCTCCACCCCTGAGCAGTCAGTGGTGATAGCTCCACCCCCGAGCAGTCAGTGGTGATAGCTCCAACCCCGAGCAGTCAGTGGTGATAGCTCAACCCCCGAGCAGTCAGTGGTGATAGCTCAACCCCTGAGCAGTCAGTGGTGATAGCTCCACCCCTGAGCAGTCAGTCGTGATAGCTCCACCCCTGAGCAGTCAGTCGTGATAGCTCCACCCCTGAGCAGTCAGTCGTGATAGCTCCACCCCTGAGCAGTCAGTGGTGATAGCTCCACCCCTGAGCAGTCAGTGGTGATAGCTCCACCCCTGAGCAGTCAGTGGTGATAGCTCCACCCCTGAGCAGTCAGTGGTGATAGCTCCACCCCTGAGCAGTCAGTGGTGATAGCTCCAACCCTCAAGCAGTCAGTAGTGCTAGCCCCAGGCTTTTTGCAGTCAGTGGTGATAGTCCCACCTTTCCTGAGTAGTAGTTATGCAAGCAGCATCCTCACTAAATAATCTGTGGAAAAAGCTCCACCCACCCTGTATAGACACTTGTAGCAGCTCCACTCTCCCTGTGCAGTCAGTTGTGGCAGCCCTACCCTCTCTGAGTAGACAATGGTGGCGGCTAGAGCAGTTAGTGGTTGTAGCTTCATTCTAACTGTCTAGTCAGCGATTGTAGCTCCACTCTGCCTTGATAGTTAATGGCAGTAGCTCTATCCTTCCTTAGTGATCAGCACTGGTAGCTCTACCCTTTATGAGTAGCCAATCAAGGCAACTCTTCCCCCATGACACCTACCTTGCAAATTAGGCAATTCTCAGCTCCACAAATGGGGCAGAAAAATTCATTGACGGAGTCCTCGTAGATGCACCACCCCTTGCAGTCTGCTGTGCGGCAGTGGTAACTGTTCTGACTTCTGCTCTCCGCCACGATCAGGCCACGCTCTAGGAAACGGGAATACTCTTCCGATGACACCAACTGTACACAGAACAAAGCAACATGCAGTCATCGGTCTGTAGTCATGACATGTGAACACCTGTCTACATCCCTGGTGCTTGCATGTGTTCCTGCTCAACTTGGTGGGTGAACCTTGGACCACAGCAGTCCGTAATCAGAGCGGGAACATCATTGTTTTTAAAGTGGGCAGAGACATCCAACAGTCACTTGTAACCCCAGGCTCTAGACTTGGACTTGCAATCTCTCAGTTTCCTGTAGCATTACATAAACTTAACATTGTTTGAGCCCTCTTGGTGATGTCCGGGTTCACAGCTGAGGTCCTTATATGTAGTATGTTGACCACCACACTGCTCTACATAGATGGCACAAGGCAGTGATAGATGAGGAATATCATGCAGTTATCAGATACTTTAACAGCGTTCCCTTCCTATATTCTCTGTGAATTATTTTCCAGTCACCAGGAGGCGCTGTGCAACCACACTCGGGTCTAGAACACTGTCTGGAAAGCTTACATTCTAATGTTCCCCACAGTCACACACTATTATTATTATACACTCATATAGCTCTGACATATACCGCAGTGCTGTACAGAGAGCCAGTCACATCAGTCTCTGTACCAGAGGAGCTTACATTATGATGTCCACCCCACAGTCACACATTATTATTATACATTTATATAGCTCTGACATATATCGCAGTGCTGTACAGAGATCACTGAGCCAGTCACATCAGTCTCTGTACCAGAAGAGCTTACACTCTAATATCCCTCCCCAGTCACATATTATTATTATACATTTATATAGCTCTGACATATATCGCAGTGCTGTACAGAGATCACTGAGCCAGTCACATCAGTCTCTGTACCAGAAGAGCTTACACTCTAATATCCCTCCCCAGTCACATATTATTATTATACATTTATATAGCTCTGACATATACTGCAGTGCTGTACAGAGAACCAGTCACATACATCTCTGTAAAAGAGGAGCTTACACTCCAATGTCCCCCCACGGTCACATATTATTATTAAACATTTCTATAGCTCTGACATATACCACAGTGCTGTACAGAGAACCAGTCACATCCATCTCTGTACCAGAGGAGCTTACACTCCAATGTCCCCCCACGGTCACATATTATTATACATTTATATAGCTCTGACATATACCGCGGTGCTGTACAGAGAACACTGAGCCAGTCACATCCGTCTCTGTACCAGAGGAGCTCACACTCTAATGTCCCCCCCCCCCACAATCACAGAGGTCCGTCCTTCCTCAATGATAAAGAGGCTCACCGCTCGGATCTCTCTCTGTTGCAGCTTGCTGTCGCAGGCGTACATCTCATCCCGGAAGGGGCAGGAGACCTCCGGCTCCTCACAGCAGTTCACAACCTGCCGCAGACAATCCCTGATGGGAGGACAGAGGGGCGAATATTATAGACTTAATAATCAGAATTTACAACATTACCTATGAAAGATGTCAGGGGTCAGAGGTTAACTGAAATCCGATAGATGCTTCCCTATCAACGGACTGTCTCCCAGCTCCTGAGTAAGAATAACAGCGTCACTGTAGTATCTTAGTGGAGACAGTCAAACAGCAGCCCTGTCTGACCAGCCTATGGACCTCATAGTCCCCAAATCCTCTGCACTGACATAGGCTGTGTGACCAATGCCACAGTACTAGTCATGTGACCGTGCTGCAAGAAGAACCTTATTAGTGGAAAAGTTATTTTTTTTAGCTGCTTTTATTAACGTCTACTTATATGACGTGTGACTGTGTTATAGGGGGGGGGGGGGGTGTCTGGGCGAGCTTCTGAGAATCTGAGTATTTGTTATAAAATATATTTAACCACTTCAATACCGGGCACTTCCCCCCTTTCTGCCCAGTCCAATTTTCAGCTTTCAGAGCGGTTGCACTTTAAATGACAATTGCACGGTCATGCAACGCTGTACCTAAACAAAATATTTGTCATTTTTTTCCCACAAATAGAGCTTTCTTTAGTTGGTATTTGATCATTGGGTTCTTTTTTTTTTTTGCGCTACAAAAGACCGAAAATTTTGAAAAAAAAAAAAAGTTTTTCTTCGTTTCTGTTACAAAACTTTGCATATAATAAGTTTTCTCCTTCAGTGATGAGCACTGATGAGGCAGTACCGATTGGCACGTCATAGGCTCTTTACCTAGATAGGAGATGCGGTGTGTCAGACTGACCCACCACCGATTGGCGCGAGCTAGCGGCTTGTCCTGCTGAACGTCCTATGATGCCCAGTCAGGTTAATGAAACCACTTTCCGGCCGTCATTTTGCTATATAGCGGGCGGGAAGTGGTTAAAACCCAAACTTTTGGTGGTGGTGAGGATGGTGGAGGGGAGGTGGTGGTGAGGATGGTGGAGGGGAGGTGGTGGTGAGGATGGTGGAGGGGAGGTGGTGGTGAGGATGGAGGAGGGGAGGTGGTGGTGAGGATGGAGGAGGGGAGGTGGTGGTGAGGATGGTGGAGGGGAGGTGGTGGTGAGGATGGTGGAGGGGAGGTGGTGGTGAGAATGGTGGAGGGGAGGTGGTGGTGAGGATGGCGGAGGGGAGGTGGTGGTGAGGATGGCGGAGGGGAGGTGGTGGTGAGGATGGCGGAGGGGAGGTGGTGGTGAGGATGGCGGAGGGGAGGTGGTGGTGAGGATGGTCGAGGGGAGGTGGTGGTGAGGATGGTGGAGGGGAGGTGGTGGTGAGGATGGCGGAGGGGAGGTGGTGGTGAGGATGGCGGAGGGGAGGTGGTGGTGAGGATGGCGGAGGGGAGGTGGTGGTGAGGATGGCGGAGAGGAGGTGGTGGTGAGGATGGAGGAGGGGAGGTAGTGGTGAGGATGGCGGAGGGGAGGTGGTGGTGAGGATGGCGGAGGGGAGGTGGTGGTGAGGATGGCGGAGGGGAGGTGGTGGTGAGGATGGCGGAGGGGAGGTGGTGGTGAGGAGGTGGTGGTGAGGATGGTGGGGGGGAGGTGTTGAGGATAGAAGGCATGAGGCAAGTAGGTGACCCGGTGTGCACTTACTTGCAGAAGCTGTGGAGACACTCGCGTAGCAGGACACCGGCCCCCGCAGGGACCTCGGTGTAGCAGATGCGACATTCTATGGCTTCCTGGTTGGGGATGAGAACCTCGTTGTCCAGCTGGAGGAGGTACAGAAAGTTCTGCTGCCTCTCCTCCTCCTGAGCCTGTAAGAGAACAAAAAACAAGGACACAGATTGTGAGTATTTACTGAGAACAGGATGAAGCTTATGGTGAGAGGTGGACAATGGCTCAACAGCACCTTTGCACCATTGCTTTAGGAAAACCATGGATGCAGTAGTTAATTAGAGCAGTGATAGTCAACCATCACTACAAAGGGGGCCTCAAGTGCCCCCTTGACATCACCAAAGGGCTGCACATAACATGCAATGATACAGATTGCTGTCAGAGACTACACATATGGAACAGAAAATGGTGAAAGACTATAGGCATTCTACAAAAGATGGTCAGAAGCGGCAAACATGCTATAAGAAATTATGGAGACTGGGGACATGCTACAGGAGATGGTCAGAGACTAGGGTCATGCTGTAGAAGATTTCAGAAAATGGTCAAAAACTGGGAACATGCTACAAAGGATAATAAGAGACTGGGGACAAATTTTAGAAGATTGTCAAAGACTATGGCCATAATTCAGGAACTGGTCTGAGACTGGTGACATTGACATACTATAGGAGATGTTCAGAGCCTGAAGATATGCTACGGGAGATGGTCAGAGACTGAAGGTATACTACAGGAGATGGTCAGAGACTGAAGGTATACTACAGGAGATGGTCAGAGACTGAAGGTATACTACAGGAGATGGTCAGAGACTGAAGGTATACTACAGGAGGTGGTCAGAGACTGAAGGTATACTACAGGAGGTGGTCAGAGACTGAAGGTATACTATAGGAGATGGTCAGAGACTGAAGGTATACTACAGGAGATGGTCAGTTACTAGTCATATGCTACAGGAGATGGTCAAAGACTGCAAACATCCTATAGGAAATGTTTGAGACTGGGAACATACTATAGGGGATGGTCAAAGACTAGGGACATGCCTCAGGAGATGGTCAAAGCCTGGGGACATACTACAGGAGATGGTCAAAGACTGGGGACATACTACAGGAGATGGTCGGAGACTACAGACACGATACAAGAGATGGTTGGAGAGACTATAGATATTATATAGGAGATGGTAAAAGACTGCAGACATACTTCAGGAGATGATCACAAACAGCAGACATAGTACAGGAGATGGTCAGAGATTACAGACATAATATAAGAGATGGTCAGAGACTGCAAACATGATACAGAAGACAGTTAGAGACTGCAAATACGATACAGGAGATAGTCAGAGACTGCAGACCTGATACAGAAGGTGGTCAGAGACTGCAGACCTGATACAGAAGGTGGTCAGAGACTGCAGACATGATACACGAGATGGTCAAAAACTGTAGTAATGTTATATGAGACTGCTAAAGATTGCTGTTATTACAGCCCCTACGCCAGTGATAGCAAACCTTGGCACCCCAGATGATTTGGAACTACATTTCCCATGATGCTTAACTACACTGCAGAGTGCATAAACATCATGGGAAATGTAGTTCCAAAACATCTGGGGTGCCAAGGTTCACCATCACTGGCCTATACAAATCAAAGCTCTCACATTTGTGCTGAACTACACTGCATCTGAGCAACAGAAACCAAAAATGCTATATAACTCATTTTTATTTCTCAAAGCAAACTCCCCCATCCATCCATGTCTCCATGCTTTATTTTGTAAAGAAACCACTTTGAAACTCCCACCCGGTTCATTTCTGGCCTCTGCCATATTGAGTAAGGGCAGATGATTCATGTAGCATTTACATCCTAGAATCCACCTGCCCTTAGCTCGGCATGCACGCAGGAGGGTGTGCTTAGCTAAGAAAACCCCCTCCTCCCCTCCTGAAGACTCCTGGGACCTATGATATCATTTTGATAGGCCATAAACCAGGAAGTAAGTGATGAAATGATTAAATGTAATGAAAAGTTTAAAACAAGTGAATATAATATATACACTTTCCTAACTATTTAATAATGCTAGCAGCATAAGGATTAAAAATAGTCAATGTTGAGAGAGTGAAGTTCAGCTTTAAAAAATTTTGACACATTTAGTATTTCAACTATAAAGATTAATTATTGAACGTCAAAAGAAAAAAAAGAAAAAATAACAAAAAAAAAAAAAAAAAGACAAAAAATAAAAAATAAAAGCCGGTCCAAAGAATATTTTCTGTTCCTCTGATGCTTCCCCACACCATCCAAAATAGAAAAAAATATATATATATTTTCTGGAAGTGAAGTGTAGTTTCTGTAAGTGAACTTATTTTTAGCTGTACTGGAGAGGCAAATATTTTGGCGCCTCCGGCCAGCTTGCCTCGCAGCGTACTTTTATTACCAGTCTTTAGAGACCAGCAGGTCACGTGCACATTTCCCAGTAAAAACCACAAGTCAGATCTGCCATCTGGTGGGTTGTCCCGGCCGGGGAGACTTCTCAGAAATCTCATATGGAGAGCCGGCCTGCGGCTTCCACTGCAGATAAGAGACGATTGCTTAAACCAGTGGTTCTCAACCCTGTCCTCAAGTGCAGGCCGTGTTTGCAGGTTTTATTTATCTTGCACAGGTGCTTTAAATCAGAGAGTCCATGGCTTGGTATGTTTGACAGCTATTTTATCTAAAGGGAAATTCCCAAAACATGGCTTGTTGGGGGTACTTGAGGACCGAAGGTTGAGAACCACTGGCTTAAAGGACCACGACAGCCACGTACGTGACAGGGGAGAGTCAGTGAACTTTTACCTCCATGTCAGAAATGTTCAAGGAAGATGGAGTTTGACATTTGATCCTCTACATTTTTAAGAAAAGAAAAAAAAAACTAAAAAAAAAAAAAAAGGCAAAAAAAAATAAAAAAAAATTGCCTAAATGTGGCCAATTTATGCAAATCTGATGGCCGTTTTCTACTTCAGATATCTCTCTCTATAAAAGGCGTTAGATCTCCTATTGTTAACATCCAAAATTGTGAGTGACCCAAATATTAACTAGTTCAGCTCATGGTAATTCTTAAATTTTGCACGCATATAAAAATTTGCATTTTTGGCCATAAAATTACTTGAAACTCCCAAAACATTATATATTTTCTTAAAGAAGCACAACTGCTGAGCAAATGCATATTTTCAAGAAAAAAAAATAATAAAATTAATTCTATGGCCACCAATACAATACCAACCCACCAATTACCAATATAATCTATGAAGTCAATGGGAACAGATGGAAAAAAAAAAACAATAAAAATGCAATAATGTTTTTTTTTTCATATGTAATCTTTATTTTAGAAAAATAAAAATAACATTTCAGCAGAAACATAGCGAAGTCATCCGGGTTCAAAACAAATACAAGACAAAAGTAGTAATATTGACATTTAAAAGGGACGGGCAGCTATTACATGCAAGATACACGATATTGTCAAAAGTATTGGGACACCTGCCTTTACACGCACATGAACTTTAATGGCATCCCAGTCTTAGTCCG
This sequence comes from Lithobates clamitans, assembly GCA_037952925.1. NCBI lineage: Eukaryota > Metazoa > Chordata > Amphibia > Anura > Ranidae > Lithobates > Lithobates clamitans. The sequence goes on from JBBGZY010001668.1 coordinate 2,681,345, forward strand.
TAGGGTTCAATATTGAGTTGGCCCACCCTTTACAGCTATAACAGCTTCACCTTTTCTGGGAAGGCTGTCCATAAGGTTTAGGGGTGTGTCTATGGGAATGTTTGACCATTCTTCCAGAATAGCATTTGTGAAGTTAGGCACTGATGTAAGGTCCATAAAAGACAGGGATGAGCGAGTTTGGGGTAGAGAAACTTGACTGGCCTGCACAGGCCAGTCAAGTTGAGTCCTAAACTCATCCTGATAGAACACCTTTGGGATGAATTAGACCGGAGACTGCGAGCCAGGCCTTCTCATCCAACATCCCTGCCCTACATCACAAATGCGCTTTTGGAAGAATGGCCAAACATTCCCATAGACACACTCCTAAACCTTGTGGACGGCCTTCCCAGAAGAGGTGAAGCTGTTATAGCTGCAAAGGGTGGGCCAACTCAATAATGAACCCTACAGAATAAGACTGGGATGCCATTAAAGTTCATGTGTGTGTAAAGGCAGGCGTCCCAATACTTTTGGCAATATACTGTACATACATAAGTTAACCAAGGAGTAACTAATCCTATTGGGCCTATGAGTGAAACTAGGCATTCAAAAAGGGAAAAGCGGGTGTTATAATTATTATTATTATTGGATCGCGATTTGAAGGGGGGGCATTAAGGCCACAGAGAAGGCCCGCTCCAATGAGGGATCCACTAGAGGATTCAAACATGCTTGGGTCAAACATAGCCAAACCAAAAAAACAAACAAAAAGAAATCATATACAAAAAAAAATAGGGACTGGATGGACCAATTATTATTTATTTGTTTAAATTCTGCCACCTATCTAGGTTTCTAGTTTCCATGGTGGCCATAAAAATATGGGTGATGCTCTACTGACACCATCCTTTGTCCTACCGACGCCATCCACTGCCCTACTGACCGACATCCTCTACTGACTGACACTGTCCACTTTTAAGGTACGCTACGTTCATATTTTTACAGTGAGGTTTTTAAGTTTTCATTACTATTTAGTTAGCCCTTGCTGGGTAAATTTAAAAAGCCGCTGAGCCCCGGTTATATGATCTCCTTCATGTTGTTCAGGTAGATCTCCACCTCTCAAAGGTTGTCTATACTCCTGCTCCAGGGTATTCAAAAGATTTTGGAAAAACTGTCCACATTTTGACATACCTCCCCAATTCTTTTCAATTACCATCTCAATATCTAAATAAAGATCTGAAATAACTGTTTAGCCACTTTGAGTATCTTGGTGGGTGGTGAAAGTGGCGGGTGGTAGTAGAGAGGCCCCCGGTCAACTTTTGCATCATGGTCCAAAAGCTTCAAATTATGCCTCTGTGCAGAGGGGATAAATGCCAGCATGTCATCAGCAAATAAGGACAGTTTATGAGAGACACCTTCCTGTTCTACTCCTTTAATGTGCAAATATGTTAAAGCGGCAGTAGGGCTGGGGAAAAAATCGATTTGAATCTTGAATCAAGTTGAGAGGTCAAATAGATTCAAATTTTCAGCAAATCGATTTTTTAGATTTTTTTTTTTTTCACCAGGACCGGCGCTGACACCGCGCCCATCCTGAGGAGCTGCGGGCAGGGGTTTTTAGGCGAAGCCGCGGCCTCGCCTAAAAACTCCTGCCCGCAGCTCCTCAAGACCGGCGCGGTGTCCATCAAAAAAAAACAAAAACTTGATCCGAATTGTGAATCAAGTTTTTTTGGAGAAAATCGCCCAGCTCCAAGCGGCAGTAAACCCATCAATTTAACAGTTTAAAAAAGTTAAATTTTCAACACCTGCCAGGAATGTAACTGTCACATTGATTGTGCTCTCAAACTGTCAAACCACCCAATGACTGGTGTCACAACTGATCAAATGTGCAGCATCATGGTGGCTCCACTGCCACATTTGGCACTTTTGGGGGGGGGGTTACCTGGTTTTGACATTTGGGCAAGATCACCGCTGTACGACATATCCGGCCCCTCCCGCCCGCTGCCTTCTGGGAGACACACTGGTCCCAGAAGACAGTGGAACCAGTCAAAGCGCAGCACAGTAGGAAACAGGCCATGAAGCTGCAAGGCTTCACTTCCTGTTTCCCTTACGATAGATGCCGGCGCCTGCACCCAAAGCATATTCACGAATCGGCTAGGGGTGCCAACAACGCGGGATCCCTGGACAGGTAAGTTTCCTTATATTAAAAGTCAGCAGCTACACTATTTGTAGCCGCTGACATTTAGTTTTTTTTCTTTTAAAGGCTAGAAATCCTCCTTAAACAGAGTCTAAGATGGCAACTTCCTTGGCTGAAAACGATAAGAGGGTTTGCTTCCACTTTAAAGGTTTCAGCACCAGGACAAAAAGGATAGAAGATAGGCTTGGATGGTTTCTTGACTGATCGAAAAGATAAGTAAGGTAAGGAGAGTGGAAACCATAGTATCTAAATAACCACCAGAATATATTGCTTGGATCCACAAGAGGTATCCATCTCTAAAACCCAAATGGCGCAGAACCACCATGAGGGAAGGACAAGATTAGGTATCAAATGCCTTGTGCATATCTAATGATCGTAAAAGTAATTCCTGAAGATGAATGTGCACTTGGTGACTGAGCTGGAGGACCCTGCAACCACTATCTGTGGCTTAGCGATTGGGTCCTTCTCAATTAGAAGTCCATGAAAGCCATTCGGGCATCGAATCTGTATTTTCACCAAAAGTTTCATGCCAAAGTTGATAAGGGAATGAGGGTGGAAATTAGACTATGTGCGGATCCTTATCAAGCTTGGGCATCATCACAATACGAGAAGATATGTGGTAGGGGGTGCTAATAAAGAGCTAACCAAAATATTATTATTATTATTAGATAATATACATTGCCATATACATATGTTTGTTTTATAACGGTATACCCATGGCGGAGAGGAGAACCATAAAGGTTTCCAGCTAGAGCTCCATTGGCAGACCAGCAAACCCACAGATACATATAAAAAAAAACAGCCTGTTGTGACCTTCTTTTTAAGTAAAGAAGTCATGTCCATTTGGTGAGTAGGCAATTTACTCACATATCATCGGGTGAAATTCACAAGATTTGCCTCGGTGACGGTGTATGGATAAGACTCACAACACAAAAGATTATTAATGGACTTTGGACTAATTGATTGTTTGATTTATGAATTCATCACCATTATTATATGTTTTTATTTTGATTTATTCAGCACGATGCACTTTAATATATTTTGATTCATCACCAATGTATATTATCTAACAATATTTTGGTTAGCTCTTTAATTTAGCGCCCCCTACCATATATCACTTCAACATTTAAGTCAGCACATTACACTTTCAGGGGAGCAGCTCTAATATTAATTCAATTTAGCACTTCTAATTTCATAGCGTAAGATTCCAGACACATCACATCATCACAAGACGGTCTGTGAGCGTATTCAGATCTGCTGTAGCTTCTAAATATGTACTATGAGAAGTGAAGGTGTTTCCAGTGAGGGGTACTACTAATACTACATCATGCAAAGACATGTTAGACAATTGTGCTCTTCCTACCTTGCGTTAACAGTTTGGTGAAGACCCTTTTCTTGTCTATCATAACCGTGCCCCTGTGTACAAAGCCAGCTCCATAACATACATGGTGTGACCAGTTTGGTGTGGAGGAACTCAAGTTCCCAACTTCAGGCCTCATGCATCCCCAAACAGGTTTTCAATGTCCATGGATTGCGATTTATGTTTTTTTTTTTTTTTTTTATCTGATGAAAATTCCCAGAACATGGCCTGTTGGGCATACTTGAGGACCGGGAACCATTGTTCTAGACAAATGTGCTCTTCCAACCTCGTGCTAACAGTTTCCTGAAGACCCTTTTCTTTTCCACCATGACTGTGCCCCTGTGTACAAAGCCAACTCCATAAAGACACGGTGGTACCAGTTTGGTGTCCTGCACAGAGGCCTGACCTCATCTCCACTGAACACCTTTGGGATGAATTGGAATGCTAATTGGAAGCCCAAATACTAAAATCATGTGGAAAGCCTCCTCGGAATATTGGAGGGCTGTTGGGACAACAAAGAGGGGCAACGCCATATTAATGCTCATGGTTTTGGATTGGTATGTCCAATAAGGTCATACAGGTGTGACGTCAGGAGTACACTCACTCTCCCCCCCCCCCCCCCCCATTTAGAGCTTCTACTTTAGAATGACAAGACAGGGAGGGCTGTAGCTTTGATGGATGGCCATTCTTGCCAATAAAAAGGTACCAGGAAGTTATATATGAGAATATGCAGAATATGCATCTGTTTGTATAGATAATACTACATTATTACAACCGGCTGAACACAGGGATGTTTATAACAATAAATAATAATGGATGGTTATATAGGATGGTAATGCACAGAGAGAGAAAGCCTCCTGTAGGTGGCACAAACCCAATAGTTATGGATATAAAGTGATGTACAATTAATAAAAATGCACAGCTCCTGCTTAAAAGTCACAAAAAACAAACCTTGCAAAAGAATCCCAAAAATATCTCCTTATATTTAAGTCTGAGAACCTCCCGTTTGTGAAATTTGTTGCTGCAAAAGGGGGGGGGGGTGGCTTGAGAATAATGTTTGACCTTTTATAAAGGTAACTTTAATTTCCTTCTAACCTCCTGTCTGCTTTAGAATTTCCACTGAAACATATATAAAAGTGTGGATTACACATACATATACACACAGAGAGATCAGCCCTAACATTATGCCCACTGAGAGGTGAAGTGATGAACATTGATAATTTGGTTACAAAATGCATCTAAAAGGTGGGTGGGATATATTAGGCAGCAAGTGAATGTGTTGTCCTTGAAGTTGTGTTGAAGGCAAAAAAAAAAAAAAAATGGGCAAGCATAAGGATTTTACAAGGGCAGAATTGTAATTACTAGATGACTGGGTCAGAGCAACTCCAAAACTGCACCTCTTGTGGGATGTTCCCAGTCTGCAGTGGTCAGGACCAAACAGTGGTCTGAGGAAAGAAAACTGGCAACAGGGTGATGGGTGGCCAAGGCCCCTTAATGGAGGTGGGAAAAGGCACCTTGGTGGAGGCTGGGTGGGAGGCACCTTGACGGAGGCTGGGTGGGAGGCACCTTGACGGAGGCTGGGTGGGAGGCACCTTGACTGAGGCTGGGTGGGAGGCACCTTGACTGAGGCTGGGTGGGAGGCACCTTGACTGAGGCTGGGTGGGAGGCACCTTGACTGAGGCTGGGTGGGAGGCACCTTGACTGAGGCTGGGTGGGAGGCACCTTGACTGAGGCTGGGTGGGAGGCACCTTGACTGAGGCTGGGTGGGAGGCACCTTGACTGAGGCTGGGTGGGAGGCACCTTGACTGAGGCTGGGTGGGAGGCACCTTGACTGAGGCTGGGTGGGAGGCACCTTGACTGAGGCTGGGTGGGAGGCACCTTGACTGAGGCTGGGTGGGAGGCACCTTGACTGAGGCTGGGTGGGAGGCACCTTGACGGAGGCTGGGTGGGAGGCACCTTGACGGAGGCTGGGTGGGAGGCACCTTGACGGAGGCTGGGTGGGAGGCACCTTGACTGAGGCTGGGTGGGAGGCACCTTGACTGAGGCTGGGTGGGAGGCACCTTGACTGAGGCTGGGTGGGAGGGACCTTGACGGAGGCTGGGTGGGAGGGACCTTGACGGAGGCTGGGTGGGAGGGACCTTGACGGAGGCTGGGTGGGAGGGACCTTGACAGAGGCTGGGTGGGAGGGACCTTGACGGAGGCTGGGTGGGAGGGACCTTGACGGAGGCGGGAGGCAACGACAGGCTCATGGGTGGCCAAGGCTCATTGAAGCATGTGGGGAGCGAAGGATGGCCCAGGTAGTATGAACCACTGGAGCTCTAATGCTGGTTCTGATAGAAAGGTGTCAGAACACACAGAGCATCGTAGTTTGTTGTGTATAAGGGCTGGGTAGCCGCAGACCGTTCAGGGTGCCCATGCTGACCCGTGTCCACAGCCAAAAGAGCCTACAATGGGAATGGGAACATCAGATCTGGAGCATGGAGAAATGGAAGAAGGTGGTCTGGTCTGATGAATCATGTTTCCTTTTGCATTATATGGATGGCCGGTTGCGTGTGTGTCACTTACCTGGTGAAGAGATGGCACCACGATGCACTATTGGAAATCCGATCCACTTTGGTACCACCTTGCAACTTACAGGACTTAAAGGATCTGCTAATGATGGCTAGGTGACAGATACCACAGCATACCCTCAGAAGTCTAGTGGAGTCCATGCCTTGATGGGTCAGGGCAGTTTTGGTGGCAAAAAAGGGGACCTATTAAATATTAGGTGGGTGGTCATAATGCTATGGCTGATCAGTGTATATGCACTTCAAGGTGAGCACAGGTTTACATACATAAATAACATCGAATAATAAAGAATTCCACAACTGTCCATGTTGTCTTGGATAAGTAATAACGACTTGTATTTATTCATATATGTACAAACCATTTGTAAAAATATTATATCCAATACTTTATAATACTAAAGAAGGCAAAAAACAACAGTCCATCCTAACAGGAACAATGAGTTCAGTCACATGGATAAAACACCAGAGCAGCAACAAAAGTATAGAATCAAACCATGACCCTCAACGAAAGGCAACCCAACGACCGTACACATCGATAGGAGCCCAAAAAATCCGCTACCAAAAATTACAAAAACGCCCCATGTAAAGAAGTATTGGGATCTCTAAATACCGTTCAGGACCGGGTACATGTGTACTTTATGATCAATGTACAGTGGAACCTTGGATCATGAGCATAATTCGTTCCAGGAGAATGCTTGTAATCCAAAGCACTCGCATATCAAAGCAAGTTTCCCCATAGAAGTCAATGGAAACTAAGATAATTCGTTCCACATTGACTTCTATTGAATGCGGTGCACCATGTGGCCAGGGGTTGGGGGGGCGCCGGAGAGACTCAAATACTAGGAGCCCAATCGGAGCCCAAAGGATGCACTCAAACCCTCAGAGAAGCTGGGAAACACTCAGGAATTGAGTGTTTCCAAGTGCATCCGAACGGCTCCGAGTATCACCGGCGCCCCCACACCTCTGGTCAAATGCGGTACTGCACACTGCAGAGGCTTGAATCCTGCTCGTTTTGCAAGACAACACTCACAAACCGAGTCAGGATTTTTAAAAAATAATACCTCGTATTGCGAAAACGCTCGTTAACCGCGTTACTTGCAATCTGAGGTATTCCTGTACATGGGAAAGCTATCGGTCACCATTTCCACGCTAAATGGATTATTGATAGGTGGATTCATTCATCCCTAATCATGTGGGTGGGTCTAGCGGGCAGCCATTGTCACATTGCGGACTATTCTGCCTTTTGCAAGGTGAAACTCTTCAGCATGATCAAAAAGTGCCCTTGTAGCCGAGACCTAAACGGGAGTGAAGACAGCAAAATATAGAGGGGATTTGATATAAAATTATCTAAAAAATAAAAAAAAGGTACAGCTTTGAAAAAAAAAAAAAAAAAAATGAAGGCACGTTTGGGATTTCATTTAAAAACTTTACCCTCTGTGCCCCCCCGTGGGGAAATGATGGGGGAGGCAGAAGTATATAGTCTACATTCAGTGTCCCCAGTAGGGAAGAGGTGGGGGCGACAGCAGTACAAATTCTACCCTCTGGGTCCCCAGTCGGACAGGTGTGGGTGGAGGCAGCAGAAAACACTATCTTCCGTGCCCCTCTAGGAGAGACGGGGGATGCAGAGGTACAAACTCTACCCTCTGTGCCACCTCTAGTGGAGAGGGTGGGTGATGCAGCGGTACAAACCCATATCCTCTGTGCCAACTCTATAGGAGAGATGGGGATGCAGCGGTACAAACCCTACCCTCTGTGCCACCTCTAGAGGAGAGGACGGATGATGCAGTGGTACAAACTCATATCCTCTGTGCCACCTCTAGAGGAGAGATGGGGATGCAGCGGTACAAACCCTACTCTCTGTGCCACCTCTATAGGAGGGATGGGGATGCAGCAGTACAAACCTTACTCTCTGTGCCGCCTCTATGCAGCGGTACAAACCCTACCCTCTGTGCCACCTCTAGTGGAGAGGATGGATGATGCAGTGGTGCAAAGCCTACCCTCTGTGCCACTTCTATAGGAGAGATGGGGATGCAGCGGTACAAACCCTACCTTCTGTGCCACCTCTAAAGGAGAGATGGGGGGGGGGGTTCAGTGGTACAAACTCTACCCTGTGTGCCACCTCTAGATGAGAGATGCAGTGGTACAAACCCTACCCTCTGTGCCACCTCTAGAGGAAAGATGGGGGGTGCAGTGGTACAAACTCTACCTAGTGTGATCTTAGTGAGGGTGCAAGGGGCCTGTAACTGAGGGACCTTGAGGGTGGGGCACATAAGATTGCTAGCCTGCAGAAAAAAAGGAAAGGTACCCCGTCTCCTCTGCTGGTTGGCATTTTCTTCTTTGTTGATACAGATTGTCAAGTGCATCAGATTGACATCTTAGTACATAAGCACTGCAAAAATCAGGGAAAGTCCAACATCTCAAGCCTGAGGCTGAAAGTCCCCAGGAACTCAGCACAGGGATGGTGGGAAGCCCTCATAATGGGCACAGCAGGTGAACAGATATGAGAACACGGTGCAGGGATAGTGGGAACCCCTCATAATGGGCACTGTGTGTGGTCCCAGGAACTCAACACAGAAATCTTACTAGTAGAGTCCTACAGGGATAAGGAACTTTTTCTGAAATCTTTTCTGTGGTTAGACTGGCCTATTAAACAGAGCACCACCATAATCTGTACTTGCACCTTCTGAAGAACTACAAGCACTAAATGTGGAAAGCACAAAGAATAGAGGATGAAATATCCAGGCACAGTTTTGTTGAGTGTTAATTGCACAAAGAGGGAGGGGGGGTCTCATACCCTAACACGCTATCATCGAGAGCAGATAGGATAATCACAAAATCAGCATTAAAGATTCAGAGTCGTGTCCGGGGTCGGCCCTCACCTAATGTCTGGTACCATAATCCTGGTAAAATTTACATAGGTTTCTGTTCTTTATCATGGAGAGATGGCACCTTACTGAATACCCATATAGCGCCCCCCCCCCCTCAATTACAGCGCTGCATCACAGAGAACTATTAATTTTGTATGGTCAATCTGCATTACCCGTTTTCACCAGCAGATGGCTACTACACAAATAACTACAAGCAAATGAAGGCGTTCTTCATTTTAAACAAATCCATGTTAAAAAGGACAACAGCTAGAGGCTTTGTGTCAGTCCCGGAAGACGTTTTTTTTTTTTCCAGCGGTTGGAAGCAGAGTGGCCCGAGGGGGTACCACGCATGAAGAAGCTCCCCTTTGCATCTTGCTCAGCCGCCAGGGTTAGACGAGCACCGCTTATGCAGATATGATGACGAATTCGTTAGATAGAGATCCCTCATTCGGCTTGTGCTGGGAAGAGGACTTGTCTTCTCTACTTCCTTTTTCCTGGAAGATTTAAACACAAAAAAGAAAGGAGAGAAGAACTTTGTCAAAAAAAAATAAATAAATATCACTTCCCAAAACAAGAATGATTTTCTCTGTGAGCGACCAACCAAGGAAGAAATAAAATAAATCTAAAAAAAAAAAAAAAAAAAATGGAAAAATGTATTCAGGCTTAAAAGATAATAATAATAAAAAAAAACCATCTACAACCCTGCCGACCAATATGCAGCCCAGGAGGCCCTTTCGTACTTTTTGTGCAGCTCTCGGTATTCCTGCATTACAGTCATCTGTGATTTCCTAGATCCAACAACTCCTATAGCTGCCTGCAGTCTCTGACCATCTCCTGCAGTTTGCCTGCAGTCTCTGACCATCTCCTGCAGTTTGCCTGCAGTCTCTGACCATCTCCTGCAGTTTGCCTGCAGTCTCTGACCATCTCCTGTAGTTTGCCTGCAGTCTCTGACCATCTCCTGTAGTTTGCCTGCAGTCTCTGACCATCTCCTGTAGCTTGCCTGCAGTCTCTGAACATCTCCTGCAGTCTGACAGCTTTCTAAAGCATTACATTCACTGAATCTTATACAGCCATTGAGGGATATCAGGGACCACACTTGATGCCCCCCATAACAAGAAACTTGACCACCACTGATCTATAATGTGTAATGATGACATTCTGCTCATCCTGCTGAAGGATACACAATGAACTCCAGGACAGAGACAGCAATAAAAGTAGGGGGTTCTAACCCTAACCCCCCAATTAAAAAAAAAGTATTGGCTTTACATAAAATGAGAACATTGACCTCCATCCCCTGCCTCTGCTTCTCATCTTCAGTAACCTGCTTCTGACCTCCACCCCCTTGCCTCTGCAGCTCTATCCCGGGTCTCAATCTCCATCCCTGGCCTCAATCCTCTACACTTGCCCTCATTCTCTGCCTTCACACTCCTCCTCTTCTCTTTGTCTCCATCACTTTGCTTCTGCAATCTTCATCTTCACCCCCTTCTCCCATCCTTATAGTGATTGTAAAGTCCCAAACCATGCTCTACTGACTCCTTATGATGAGACATTGATGTGGATGAACAAGCAAACCGGTGGTACAGTGCAAGTCAAACAAAATAACGGAAGCCTGCAACAATGGGATCATGTTAGTTTACAGATGTCCGGTGTTTACATGTTTCAGAGATGCGGAGGTCTCCTTTATTAAAATTACAGGAAATCCCCTTTGCCAGGTGTCTGTCACCTTTAACCACTTGCCGAAAGTAGGATGTCCTTGGTTCGCAGTGTTTATACCGGGATGATGCCTGCACCTGCAGACATCATCCCAGTATGAAAATTTTCAGCCAGCAATTCCCTGTACTGCAGAAGTGATTTGAGTGGCTGAACTTCTGCGGGTGGCGGAAGCGCCCCCCCCCCCCACCATCACCTTTCCCGGGCTCTGGCACCCCATCGCGGAGCCTGGGAGCGAGCCTGGGAGCGAAGTGACCGGTGGCTGCACGGAATAGAGAGAGAGAGGAACTTAAGTCCCTCCCCTCTCTGTGAGCCCGGAAACCAGAAGCGACAAGTATGCCGTCATTTCCAGTTCCGCCTCTCTGTTTAGCTGGCCGTTAGTGGCCAGGAAAGCAGCTCATCAGACCGATCTGCATCTGATTGGCTGTGTGGGAGGCCAGAGGAGAGATTTGGGGTATAATAGACCCCAGATCTCTCCATAAAGAGGACCTGTCATGGTCCATACTGTCACAAGGGATGTTGTTCATCTCTTCTGATAGCAATAACATTAATCCAAAAAAAAAAAAAAGAAAAAAAAAAGAAAAAAAAAAAAAAAAAAAAAACATTTGGGCTAGAATACATTTTTTTTTTTTTTTTAAAGCAGCCCCGTCCTTCGTGCTTACGCGCAAATGAGAACGCATGTTACTCCCGCACGCATATGCAAATGGTGATCGCAGCAAACATGTGAGGTATTGTCGTAAACGTCAGTGAGCGCAATAATTCTACCACCAGACCTCCTGTGCCACTCTAAACCGATAACCTGTAATGGCGTTTAAAGCATCGCTTATGGAGGATTTTAAAGTACCATAGTTCGCCGCCATTCCACAGGCGGACGCAATTTTAAAGCGTGACATGTTAGGCATCTATTTACTTGGCGTAACATATTTTAGATTTTACAAAAAAAAATAAATGTATTATATTTGTGTTTGTGTGCAATACAGTTCATTAAAGTGGAGTTCCACCCAAAAGTGGAACTTCCACTCATCGGAATCCCCCCCCCTCCGGTGACACAGTTGGCACCTTTCAGGGGGGAGGGGAGTACAGATACCTGTATATTACAGGTATCTGTACCCACTTCCGGCATAGATACCCGCAGAATCTGCGGGTATTTACGCCACTTCCTGCTCCCTCCCCGCTGCCTGCTGGGAAACACACGGGTCCCAGAGGCAGCAGGGACCATCCGGATTGCGCTGCGCGACTCGCGCATGCGCAGTAGGGAACCGGGAAGTGAAGCCGCACGGCTTCACTTCCTGATTCCCTTACCGAAGATGGTGGCGGCAGCACCCGAGGACGGAGAGACGCTTCGGCCTCGGGTGCCGACATCGTGGGCGCCCTGGACAGGTAAGTGTCCATGTTTTAAAAGTCAGCAGCTGCAGTATTTGTAGCTGCTGACTTTTAAAAAATTTTTATTCGGTGGCGCTCTGCTTTAAAGTGTATTTTTAATTTTTTTTTTTAATTTTAGATTTTGCATTTGAAAAACAGTCGTGTGACATAAAAAAATTGCAACACTCATCATTTTATTCTATAGGACAGTGATGGTTAACTTGGCACTCCAGATGTTTCAGAACTACATTTCCCATGATATCTCATGCAATCTGCAGTGTAGTGGAGCATCATGGGAAATGTAGTTCCAAAACATCTGGGGTGCCAAGGTTCACCATCACTGCTATATGGCCTCTGCTTAAAAAAAAATATATATTATAAATAAAATGTTTGGGATTCAAAGTAATTTTCTAGCAAAAAAAAAAATAGATTTTTTTTTACATGTCAGAGAAAAGTGTCAGAATTGGCCGGTTGGCAAGTAGTTAAATAAGGGTTCTCCTGCATCTCCAAAAACGCTTCTATTTCCGACATGGGATACCAGTAAACTCTTTGGTTTTCACTGTTTACTGGCTTTTTTTTCTGTGTCCCCTAATGCAGAGATCTTCCCTCACTTCCTGTACCTGTGACACCCATACAAGAAGTGGGCGTGGGCTGCTGTCACCAGGACAGGAAGGCATGGAGAAAAAACAAAAACAAAAAAACATTTCAAAATTCTAATACTAAAATTTGTCTGTGTTCTTGATAAGATGAATTTCTGCCATTTCCTGCACTTACAGAAGTGCGGGGAATGTTCCTCAATACTGATGACAATAAAAAAAAGAACCTGACAGAGGCTCTGACCCTTCCATGCTCTGAGTTGGGCTTCCATGCACAGTTATAAAATCTTCTGCGTGCCCCGATCACAGAAGCCGTATTTTCAGTGTAAGATGCGATGTGGGATTCCTACCTTCTTGTACTGCTGCAGCCCGTCAGTCTCCTGCTGTAACCTCCGCCGCTCCGACTCGTCAGGTTTGTACCATTCGGGAACCACGTAGCCCACCGGGCGGTCGGAACTGCAGATCTCGCAGCCCGGGCGGGTAGGTACATTGATGAACGTGCAGGCGGGACATGACCAGCCGATCTGAACAAAAGAATTAAAAAAAAAACGGGTCAGTATGTGAATTAAGAGTGATCTCTAAGCCCAACCCAAACACAGAAAAAAAAAAAAATTAAAGTATCAAAATCCAAAAACAATTTTTGAAGAATGTTTTAGCTTTCCAGCACTACGATGTGGTGGCTGCATTTGTTTTCACCTGCCAGTAACACACTTGCTAATAACCACGAGTTAAAAACCACGATTAAGAGTTTAACAAATGGTCCAAGGGAAAGACAAACCACGCCCCTTCCGTAATTTCCCCCGTATTATGTATATTGGTGGTCTTTGTTCTCTACAAATAAGTTCTATAGGAGTAAAATGCATCAGCGGACGGAGTTCAGGTGGTCTGTCTTGCGCTGCACCATTCATTAAACTCTTAGTATGCATTCACACTTGTTTTATGCAAGAACACGAGCACAATCGCACAATTTTGCATAATCAAGGCATGCCCAATGTACGGTGCTGGAACACAGGGAGGGTTCCAGGGCCTG